>JAOTRH010101543.1:0-48008 GCA_034768845.1 Heliamphora exappendiculata
ATAGACACACAAACTCTCCTTCCTAACTCAACAACTCTCTCTCAAGTCATTCAATCTTCAACATCAAATCATATCATTATGTCACTATTCATGTACCTTGGTGAGATAATTGAAGGACCACTTAAGTCTTCCCTTGCCTATAAAAAGAACCCAAAACCCCTTCTTTCCCCTCCATTTTTTTCATCCAAGAGAGAAATATAGAGAGGGAAAGAGAAGAAGAAGAAGAAGAAGAAGAAGGAAGAAGAAAGAAGAAGAAAATGTGGATTTAATCTAAAGCTATGTCCTAACACTCTATTCAAGATTCCAAGGTAGGAATCTCTTATTACTCTATTATTCTTTCTCTTCTAGCCATTCTCAAAGAATCTTTTATATGATTAAAGAAGTAGAAAAAAGACCCTGAACTATGGATGTCAAATGATGAACCGAAATGAAAAACTAGCTAAAAATCGATTTGGTTGAGCCTTTGTTTTTCTTTATTCATTCTTTGATTGGCATGGATATAATATATACATGTTTTGAATTTGTGAATATACTATTTTTATGGTTTGTTTGATTGTATGGATTTATGGTTTAATTTAAGAAAGAAAGGATCATAGTTTACGGGTCAAAATCGATGAAAAAGTCACTTTTCTCTCATTATCCAATTTTACAGAGGAACCAAATAGAGCCTAAGTGAAAACTTGTTTTTATTGGAGCTTCCTTGGGATGTTTTTAACATGTGCGATTTTTTTTGTAGAACTTATAAATGCATTTTGGTCACCCAAACAAAATTTTTACGATATTGTGCCAAAGTTGTAAAACAACAGTCCATTTTCCTGAATTTTAGAAACGTATAAAAAATCTTGTCAGTGCCAATTTTATGTTCAGAGTTATATTTTTAAGTTATATTCCACTTAGAATTTATTTGAAGAGATTTGATCAGACAATTTTTTGTAAAACACATTTTTCCTAAACAGTGTTGATTTTCAAATGAATTCAATTCAACCCACTTTATCCCATGTTTAGAAGCTGTTATGAGTTTTGTTTTTTTCTTGAAAAAGTTTTCTAACTAGTATATCTATCACCCCATCATATTTCATGAGAAACTATTAAGGTTTAGTAATTACAAAGTATTTTAATTCGTAGCAACACGAACCTAGAATTTCAAATTTAAGTGTTAAGTGGTGCCTTATGTGCGTCCTACTTGTTTTCATTTATTAACTTGTCAAGCATGAGTTTCTTGGGTTGTTATAGCATGTTTAAGTATTTTAAATATTGTTATTTATCACATGTTACACATATGCTAGCTTGGTTATGATCATTTGCGAAATGTTAAACGTTGAGCCCCGAACAAACATCCTTTTTCGAAAGAACTAGGTATTGACATAGGTTGGGGTTTGAGTGGTGGTGTCATGGTTTAAGGATGGGCCCATGTATGTCATGACCTATGCTATGCATGAGTCGTGCCTTATCTGCGTTTGTGAGAGTCACAATTCGCATACATGTAGTGTGGACAGGAGCGAGATCTACGGTAAACTGCTCATCATGGCACTTAGCCGTATGCATGTATTATGAGACGAGAAATGTAATGACCCAAGTGAACCACTAGCCTAATAACTTGAATAAAGAGTCTAACAATGCGGCCCAAAAGCTTAAGTACAAGTTATTAGTAGTAGCCCACAAGTTTCTTTATATATCATACTTAATTTGTATCTCCCACTGATGTGGGATAGGGTATCACAATATCTCCCACTCAAAGATACAATGCAAAGGTGTAACACTCTCGTCATGTGGCTAAAGTTCTTCCCTTGGCTGGGGTGTGGATAGCAGCCCATTAGTGGACATCGAGCAGCCCATTAGCGGACACCGAGTAGCCCATTAGCGTGCACAAGGTAACCCATCTCGGGGCCTCTATCCCTTTTTAGAGTCTATACTCCTCTATCCACATCACCACAGAGCCCTACATGGGAACCAGGGTTGTCTCTGATACCATTTGTAACGATCAAAGTGGACTACTGGCCGAATAACTTGAATAAAGAGCCTAATAATGCGATAAAAAATGCTTAAGACCAAGTTACTAATAGTAACCCACAAGTTTCTTTATATACTAGACTTAATTTTTATCTCCCACCGATGTGGGATGGGGTGTCACAATATCCTCCACTCAAATATACGCGACGTCCTCATCGCATGGCCCAGGTTCATCTCCTAGTTGGGATGTGGATAGTAGCCCATTAGCAGACACATAACAACCCGTAAACGTGCATATGGTATACAATCTCAGGCTTTTATTCCTCTTCAGAGTCTCTACTCCTCTATCCACACCACCACAGAGTCCTATATGAGAATCAAGGTTGGCTCTGATATCATTTGTAATGCAGTGCCTCGATCCCATTTTAAATACAATTCGAATATGTTTTTGAAACCAAACCGGAGTGAAAACTCTTTCCTTGAAAACTATGCCTTTAAACAACCCATTTATGCCTTAAAATTCATTTATGAGAAATTTGATTTAAAATAATTTTTGGCGTTGAAACCCAACGGAGACCGCTCGAGTGGACACCTCACTGCTCGAGCGGTGACACGCCTGAGAGTCTTTGCCCAAAAATTGTGAAAAACATCTATATTTTGGAAACAAGATTCAAATGATTGATTTTATTGAACCCGTCTACAGAGAATAAAATCGTGGCATGAAAACATGTAATTGAGAACCAAATCATTCTTCATCATAAGCCGAATGTTACTGCAAAAAATCATTCATAGATGGATCAAAATACTCAACCTAACTAAACAGGTGCGTCCTCACATGCATGCATCACATGAACATATGACCCTAAGGTCTTACGACAACGGTATTTTAGTTCATAATTACAATAATCCAAGTACTGAAAAGAAGGAATTACATCTTTACACTCTCATTTCTCAAAAATCAACTATTTAAGGAGATAATGTAATCCTATTAACTTTCCAAAAAGCCATCAGCCATAGGTCTTACTCCACGGCCTTCTTTTCGCTATAACTTGAAATGCTGTTAAGCAACATGAGCCGAAACTCGTAGGAACAAGACTAACATTGAATGGATGTATGACATGCAAAGATGGTTATGCAAGATATACACATAAGTTTATAGTATTCATATCTTTCATTCCAAAGTAAATTTCCCATGCATAACCGAATTTGTATAAAACGAGTTGTCATACTAGACTCCTTGATTTTTGGGAATTTAACTCTCTCACCATTCTCAATGAACCCAACACATTTAACATCTTCAATTCTCAAAAAATGGTTTTACCAACCCAGTAAGTTATAACACACGCCTACACACACACAGTTGACATTTTTTGTATTTCACCAACTCGTGGTTAACAAACATAGGTGCCGACGCCGGACGAGCGTATAGACCCGCGTAACGTTACAACCAACCCGGCCACACAGGCCCCATGGGGTAACGAGACGTTCTATACCCTGACACGACTAACGTCCTTTTCGGGTTCACTAGCCGGTGGGTAGAGAACCCAATCTGTGTAGTTTTTCTATCTTTCACCGTGGAGCAACTCGTGCCTAACCTTAAACAATCCCTTGGATCCCAAATTAGCCCTTTTTATATATATTAAACCACAGTACACACGCGCGAGTCCAACCCCAAGGGTTCCTCTCGACCAACCCATATCAAGTTACATTTCCATTGTTCACATATCCACTATTTTAGGACTGAAACCTGAATTAACCATCTTATGGTTTCAATTTTATAAATTCATTGGGTTTATTCAACAAAACTCATGCTTTTGGCTTGACATCAACATGTATTACATGAATTTATGGGATTAAATTCACAATACGTTATAATAACCCCAAATTTAACCGTTAATCGTGTTAATTTTATCATACCAATCTTTTAAACCCAAAATCCCCAATTTTCAAAGTTGTATCCCAAAACCCAAACCCTAATCTTCTCATTTCTTTCATTTCTTACTCCAATCACATGAAGGAATAATATCAAGATAGAGACATGTTAAATCTCTCACAAACCCAAGAGCAAACCTTTATTATCACAAAACTCAAATTTAGGGTTTCAAAAACACAAGTTTCATGCTTATGATTTCATAAAGCTAGAAAATGACACATCTCACATAAATATTCAAGGAGAGTCTTAGATCCTACCTTTGGGACATTAGATTTACAAGAAAAAGTTTCACACGAGCTCCAACAACGAGGATCTCCAACCGCACGGTGAGAAAATGCCCCCAAAGCTAAGATTGGACCTCAAATGGTTGAATCTCTGAGAGGAGAGGTAAAGAAACCCACCCAAAGAAGCCAAATAAGCCTTTAAAAGCTCTCAAACTTAAACCCTAACCTTCAACTTTGCTTTAGAGAGAGAGAGAGAGAGGAATGAAAAGAATGAAAGAAAAAGGCCCCACGTGACCTTTTAAAAACTCCTATTCCCCGACAGTCCGCTCGAGCGGACCTCCACCGCTCAAGCGGCCCCCTCCTCCGAGACCTCTCAGCCACCTGTTCGCTCGAGCGATAAGGCCCCCGCTCGAGCGGTTAACCTGGGCTGGGACCAAAGTTCACTGATGCTGCATTAGAACTACAAACGTACAAAACATCTTCCGACCACGTGCCGGCTCAAGAATCAACTGTCATGCATAATTTATATTCCCAAATATTTCCACGAGACATAACTTATGCATATTTTAATTAAGTTTTCAAAATTAACTAGGGTTTGAATCACTACATGTAATGACCCAAATGGACTACTAGCCTAATAACTTGAATAAAGAGCCTAATAACATAGCCCAAAGTTTTTTTTATATATATTAGACTTAATTCTTATTTTCCACCGATGTGGGATGGGTCCCTCACTTAAAGATGCATGACCCTCATCACGTGGCCCAAGTTCTTCCCCTGGCTGGGGTGTGGATAGTAGCCCATTAATAGACACAGAGCAACCCATTAATGTACACAAAATAAATAACCTCAAGCCCTCTACCCATCTCCTCTACTTCTCTATCTGCACCACCATGAAGCCCTACATGGAAATCAGAGTTGGCTCTAATACCATTTATAACGACCAAAGTGGTCTACTGACCGAATAACTTGAATAAAGAGCTTAACAATGCGATCGAAAATGCTTACGCCCAAGTTATTAATAGTAGCCTACAAGTTTCTTTATATACCATGATAGTTTGTGTGTAATCCCAAGAGGGGGAGTGAATTGGATATTAAAAATCTTAGTTTAAATATTCAACTATAAGTATATGATTTTTAATACACAAGTATATATTCAAGTAAAGCTACTTGTTTGAAGATTAAATCACAAGTAAATTTGATTGATCTTATAAGGAAATACTTTTTGTTAAAAGATTTAAGTGCAAGTACAGATTTTAATTTACACTATTAAAAACGTTTTGTTAACCAAAATCAATACTGTTCTTGTTAAAATCGAAATATAGCTTTCAATTTTAATTTTCAAGTAAACTTTCAAATATAGCTTTTTGATAAACAATTAAAGTACAAGAATATTTCAATTGACAATATTTCTTGCAAAGTGAAATCACACAATTCAAAGCTTTCTAATTTTAAAAGGATTAATGATATAAATAATGATTTATTGAATGATTCAAGTGCAAATCTATGTGATGTAAAGACAAGCAACAATATAATAAGATAAATGAAAGATAAGTAAGTTAGAAGAACGACACCACAATTTTTACAAGGTTCGGCACAACGGCCTACGTCCTTGTCTCAAGCCAACCGCTATGAGGATTTCTCACATCACTGCTTCACTAGACGGAGTAGCCTCTCTCCTTAGTCTACGCGGAGTAGCCTCTCTTGAGAATGTACCATTCTCAAACAATCCAATCTTTGTAGGCAGATTACCCTCTTTTGAGAAACACCTTTCTCAAACACAAAGAAACAACAAGAAGAATGTGTACAAAGGATTCGCTCATATAATGAGCAGATAAGTACAAACAATGAAAGCTCTAACTCACTTCTCAATGGAATATAACAATGAAGCTCAAAGAAGAATCTAACAAATCTTTTCTCTCAAAATATGAATGAAAAACTCAAGAATTTACGCACAAATGGGAGTGTGTAAGAGAGAATTGTTTGAGAGGCTTTGGATGAATAAAATAAGAGCTTAAGGGCTCTATTTATAGGCCTCAATTCTGAACTAGCCGCTGGGCTATGTATGGAAATGTCAAACTAGCCGTTTCAGCCCAAAATTCGAAATTAAGCATGTTCAGTCGACAGGATAAACTAGTTCGGTCGACTGGACTAGCCTTCAGTCAACTGGACCTCGAGGGTCAGTTGACTGAACTGTTTTAGATATGAAATTCATTTTTGGCAGTTTAGTCAGTCGACTGGATGGAAGGCATCAGTCGACTGGATTGTTAAAAATCCAGATTTCTATTTTTCCAAAAAGATTTTGATAATTTTATATTTGGAAAAATATTTTAAAAATATTTTAGGAATCCTATGAGCTTCAAAAGATATATTCATGAGTTTTAGTGAATGTACATAGATCCTAAAAATAATACAAACAAGTTTCAACTTGTAGTCTTCAATTCTTCACTTTGCATTGCTTCAAAAACTTGTAGCCAAAGAGTATAATTTGAAAATTTTCTTCATGGCTTCCACTTTGTATCTTGGATTGTGCTAAGCATATATTTTTTTATAAATAATCTCAATTTGTACAATTAGATACTTAGGTTTGTTATCATCAAAATCGATCATTGAAGCCTTGTTAGGCCAATAATCTCCCCCTTTTTGATGATGACAAACACAGAGAAAAAATAATGTAGAAAAGCTTAAATAAAGCTCCCCTATCAATAAGCATAAAATAATAATATTTAAGAGTTGAATGACTCCCCCTGACAATGTGCATAAATTTTGAAGATATTCAATTTCATTTCATTCAAATGTCTTGTTCCATAAAATATTTTCCAATTTTGAAGGATCTTTTCAAATGTTAATCCTTTTCAATCATTCATTTGAATGTAAGATGGAATTAACATGCATATATCCAATCAATATTTAATATGATAAACCAACCATTCATATAATTAAAGATTAGCACAAGTACATGATAATCATCATTACAAAACATGTTCTCTCCAAAGGATAATTAAGAAGATAAAGATGCTTCAAAAAAAGAAGTGGAGCTAGAAGTAGCCTCGGCGTCATCGTCATCCCCATCATCCTTGGGGAAAAAAGCGTCATAGGGTGGAACGCCTAAGGAAACCTCGATAAGAGTGAGGCGAGAGTTGATTTTGGAAAATTATTTGTCAACCCGCTTTGTGAAAGACTTTACCATTTTCTTTAAAAATGATTTAGTGGAGGGATCAAGAGCAGGAGTAGAAGCAAGAGCAGTGGTAGTAGCAGGTGGAGGTGCTGAAGGAGTAGTGGGTGGAGAAGCATCAGCCTGTGCATAGGTGGCAGTCTCGGCTTCTTCATCACTATCTTGCACAACTTGAGGAGCTTGCATAGGAGTATTGGGTAGCCATTGTCCATTTTGTAAATGATAACCCATTTGCTTTAAAGTAGTGGCGATAAGAAAGTTAGAGTTTTTGGGTGGAAAAAAATTAGAAGGAGATGGGAAAATCCAAAAGACTGAAAAAGAGGTGTGCGAAAACCTCCATATGAAAGAGTATGTCATTTGGTACTTTTTTTCGAAAGCATCCATTGACAAATCAATGAGGAAAAGTCAAGATGTTTCTCCATGTAGATACACCACAATATAAAACAATCAAGATATGAAATGTAAATCCGAGAGCCACTACGAGGCAAAATGTTATATGTGATAATTAGATGAAGAATTTTGGCATCGAGGGTGAGTTGTGAGTAAGATGGGGTGAGAGCAATATTGATAGGAGGTCCATTCATGATCTTGGGTAAAAAGGTTTCGGGAGTGAGTTCTTATGCCATGATCCATGATTGAGATAAAATTTGGGGACAAATAAAGTCTCCTCGACACATTCCAAAAAGATTTGCTGTGTCACGCCCCAAACTCCGGGTCACGTGAAACACCCCTAAACACTAAACATAACACTCTACCCGAGAATACACTCTCAATATATAACATATATGCATTGTATATAATCGCTAAACGGCTTACATTACACGGCTCCAACACCGAAAAAAAATATTATAACATATATGTTTAAAACTAGCAAAAAGGAAGATTATAGCTCTTCCACCTCCCCAGCAACCCCGGATCAACCTGCGTGACTGACACTTGAAAAGAAAATCAAATCCCACACCGTGAGTCAAAACTCAGCAGAAACTAGACAACACATGCAATATAAGCTAAACATGTTAGGAAAACGAGGTGCAATTTTAGACTCTCTTTCAAATCTTTAAAACAAGTTTTCACATTCAAACGGGAAAGCGAGGATACAAACTATCTTTGACTCACTCACAGGAGCCTTGAAAACAATTTGAAAATGGTTTTTAGATCGCGATTCACACGACTCTTAAAAATAATTTAAAACTGGTTTTATCTGTCCCACAATGCAATTCATGCAATCCATGTAACTTCTCGGGCTGAACCCGAGGGATCGCAGCCCCTCCAATGCACCTTCACGGTCTCACGTCGAGAGATCTCAACCCCAACACACGCGTCTTCACGGCCTCTCGCCGAGGGGCCGCCGCCTGAAAATACCTTTTCGACCTCACGCCGAAGGGCCGCAGCCCCAACAAATACCTTGTTAACCAGGATTAACATTAACAGAACTACATGTTCCTCTATCCCATTTCATACACTTATGCATAACCTAACTAAGATTTAAATGCATAGAACATGCCACATGCACCACACGCATGCGCTCCACAAATCCAACACATACATGCCTAATAAAACTCTGAGTTTTAAAGCATAAACCACGTTACACGTAACGATATCAAAGCCATGTAATTCACTTACAGAATCTGTACATAAATAAACTAGAGATATAAATGCACATAACCAGTTATAAACGCACATAGCCATATATAAGTTCACATCATGACGCCACCCGCCAAGCAACCCGACATCCATTCACATGAGTAACCAATAACCCATAGAACCAAGCCTAATCTGAAGGTCAACGCTAAACCCCTCGAACCACGAGGTCACAAAACACCACCTTTCCTCCAAAGGTGCCATGAGCCCAAACACACTCCAGACCTAAACATGACCCACACAACCGTGTCCCAACAACCCACATCAACCATGCACGTCACTCCCGAGGACGACACCTAAACAAACACCCGACGCCACGACACGACCCTCGCAGCCACAACTTGACCAACCGAACCCCGAAAAGAATCTAACAGTATTTCAGTTAATTAATCCTATAACTAATCAATTGAATACCATTGAAAACCAATCGAAAACCACGATACCAACCACCAAACAACCACACGAAACAGCCCAGAACTAGTCGACTGGACCCCCCTCCAGTCGACCGAAACACCTTACTGGAATCTTACAAAAATGCCCAAAACACACTGTCCAGTCGACTGACCCTCACGGTCCAGTCGACTGAAGCCAAGAACCCAGGCTCCAGTCGACTAAACCCACAGTCCAGTTGACTGGGTTGAGGTGGAAACAGGTTTCGAGCTACGAGTTTAGCTCTCTAAACCTCGATTCAACGCCTCCAAACACCCATCCAACACCCTCGAACACACACATACCCAGGTCTAATACCAAGACCTGAAAAAAAACACCCGACACCCGATTTCATCCACCGAAATCGACAAAAAAGGGTTTTTAACCCAAAAACCCAACTTTGAAACAAAATCAGATCTAATGCAATCTAACTGGTAAACACACACATGATTATACATAGCACCCTTATAAGACATGAGAGTCTAAGATCCTACCTCGGTGAGTTAAAAAATTGACGCCTCGAACCATGTATAAAATCGAGCTTCGCTGGAATGGAATTCTATTCAGATGAATGCGTAGACCACGACGCCAATAACATGGATCGGCTGTTGGATCGTCGAAAACTAAGCCCCGAGCCCTCGAGAAGTCAGAGAGAAGGTAGAGAGAAAAAGGAAGAAACTTAGTAGAGAAGTTTGGAAAATATCTTTTGAAAATATCTAACTTTAGATATTTATAGGCCTCCAAAATATCTTTTTTTTTGAATTTTTGAAATTTGCACCGCAACGCCCCACGGTTCAGGGAACCGACCCCACATGCATATCGAACCCCGATCATGCATCTAAAAAGCAATTAAACAGGCTAAAGCAAAAACGCTAAATGCGTGTCAAAAAATGCCAAAAAAAAAAAATGGGTCAAGGTCTCACAACTCTACCCCTTAAAGGAATTTCGTCCCTGAAATTCAACTCAAGGTCAAAGAAATAACCACGTCAATCACAATCGACATAAGCAGACGAGATGGTTAGCCAAACCATTCCTAGGATATTGTCAAACAAGGTCAGGCATCCTAAACAACGACTAACTATCTTAAGACGGGATCTACAACTCATCCCAACCTTACATCCTCACTAGCCACTGCCTCAGCAACACACACACCGCTTACGGAATCCATCACCAACACCCAAACAGATGTAAGAAAGGAACTGGCCCAAAACCTGCATACTCAGCAAGTACCTCTGCTCAATGAAGGCATATTTGCATCTTCTGGCACGACCGGTGCTTTAGATGAACTGGGAGCTATGAGTGCATATGCTCGGGGCAATATCACTCTTGCCTATCCACCATGACTCGGCGCTGTCAGCTGTCGTATCGACTGAACTGAAGTTCTCCTATTTGTCACTTGGGAAGTTTGAACGGCAAGATATTACTGTCAATCCTGCACAAATGAACCCTCTTGTGGGTCCACTGTACTCAGCGCGCTCTCCCTATGGGGACAAGTCCTGTGGATATGTCCCGTCTGGTCACATCTATAACAAATCTGTAACTCCCTCCCCTATGACTGATGAACCCATGAACCCTGGGACTGCCTCGGCTACGAGAAATCCACCATATGATGTCCAGGTTGCTTGCATCGATAGCAAATCAACTCCCTCTTCTCTGGCTTCCCAGATGATGCCACTGATGGTGCTGTTGCAGAGAACTACTGTGGTAATCCAGATGGATGAAAGCTAGGACTAGTGGACCTCTGCCTCTTGCTGAAACGCCCACCTGTCTGTGCCTCGATCCCACCCTATGATGTCTTGGCCTCCCTAGAAGCTCGAATATCAGTTATAGTGTTCTCAACCTTTGCTGCTGCCTCCACCAGCTCTGTGAACACCCGAAGTCCCATCGCAACTACACGCTCCTTGATCGCTAGCCTTAAGCCCCGCTCAAACCTCATCGATCGCAGCTCGTCTGTGCCCACCAACTCTGGTGCAAATCAGGACAAGCACGTAAACCTGGCCTCGTACTGCATAACATCCATGGCCCCTTGGGTGAGAGTATAGAACTCCTCCCTGTACAAGTCCCTCTTGGAAGCTGAAAAGTATTTCTCTAGAAACACTCCTGTAAAGGCTGCCCATGTGACCCCCACTGTGTTCCGGGCATATCTCCACCATGCGTGAGCATTACCTCTCAACTGAAAGACGGCAAAAGAAACTCGCAACTCATCCTCCACAATCACTAACGTGTCAAGAATCTGTATTACCAGCTCTAACCACTCTGTCGCCACAATAGGATTACGATCTCCAGCAAAGGTAGGCGGATCCATGTGCTTGAACTCTCGCATAGCTACTGTAGCCCTCGCCTCAGGCACTCCCTCTCATTCTCTAACGATCTCACCTCTAACCAACTGCTGGGTAGAACCCACCAGCACACGCAATCAACCTCACACAGGATACACCCTCTTCCTACGGCTTTTAGGTATTCGAACCCAGAGCTCTAATACCAATCTGTCACGCCCCAAACTCTGGGTCACGTAAAATATCCAAAAACACCAAATATAACACCCAACCTGAGAATATACTCTCAATATATAACATACATGCTTTATATATAATTACCAAATGGCTTACATTACACAGTTTCAATACTGAAAAAACATGTTATAACATACATGTTTAAAACTAGCAAAAAGGAAGACTACAGCTCTTCCACCTCCCCAGCAACCCCAGATCAACCTGCGTGACAGGCACCTGCAAAGAAAATCAAATTCCACACCGTGATCCAAAGCTCAGCAGAAACTAGACAACACATGCAATATAAGCTAAACATGTTAGTAACACGAGATGCAGTTTTAGACTCTCTTTCAAGTCTTTAAAACAAGTTTTCACATGCAAACGGGAAAGCGAGGATACAAACCATCTTTGACTCACTCACAGAAGCTTTGAAAACAATTTGAAAACAATTTTTAGATAGTGATTCACATGACTCTTAAAAATAATTTAAAATTAGTTTTATCCCTCCCACAATACAATTCATGCAATCCATGTAACTTCTCAGGCTGAAACCGAGGGACCACAGCCTCGCCAATGCACTTGCTTGGCCTCATGTCGAGAGACCTCAGCCCCAACACACGCATCTTCTCGGCCTCTCGCCGAGGGGCCGCCGCCCCAAAATATCTTCTCGACCTCACGCCAAAGGACCGCAGCCCCAACGAAACCACCTTCTCGGCCTCACGCCGAAGGGCCGCAGCCCCAACCAACACCTTGTTAACTAGGGTTAACATTCACAGAACTATAGGTTCCTCTATCCCATTCTATATGCCTATGCATAACCTAACTAGGATTTAAATGCATAAAACATACCACATGCACCACACGTATGCGCTCCACAAATCCAACACATACATGCCTAATAAAACTCTGAGTTTTAAAACATAAACCACATTACACGTAACGACATCAAATCCATGTAATCTACTTACATAATCTTCACATAAATAAACTAGAGATATAAATGCACATAACCAGTTATAAACGCACACAGCCATATATAACTTCACATCATGACACCACCCACCAAGCAACCCGACATCCACTCACATAAGTAACCAATAACCCATAGAACCAAGCCTAACCCAAAGGTTAACGCTAAACCCCTCGAACCATGAGGTCACAAAACACCACCTTTCCTCCAAAGGTGCCATGAGCCTAAACACGCTCCATACCCAACCACGACGCACACAACTGTGCCCTAACAACCCACATCTAACCATGCACGTCACCCCCAAGGATGGCACCTAAACAAACACCCGAGACCATGACACGACCCCCGAAGCCACAACCTGACCAATCGAACCCTGAAAGAATTCAATAGTATTTCAGTTAATTAATCTCATAACTAATCAATCGAATACCATTGGAAACCAATCGAAAACCACAAAACCAACCACCAAACAACCACACAAAATAGCTCAGAACCAGTCAACTGGACCCCCCTCCAGTCGACCAAAACACCCTACTAGAATCTTGCAAAAATGCCCAAAACACATGGTCCAGTCGACTAACCCTCACGATCCAGTCGACTGAACCCAAGAACCCAGGCTCCAGTTGACTGACCCCACGGTCCAATCGACTGGGCTGAGGCAGAAACAGGTTCTGAGCTACGGGTTTAGCTCTCCAAACCTTGATTCAATGCCTCTAAACACTCATCCAACACCCTCAGACATACACACACCCAGGCCTAACACCAAGCCCTCAAAAGAAACACCAAACACTCGATTTCATCCACTAAAATCGACAAAAAATAGTTTTTAACCAAAAAACCCAACTTGCAAACAAAATCAGATCTAATGCAATCTAACTGGTAAAAACACACACGATTACACGTAGCACCCTTAAAAGATTGAGAGTCCAGGATCCTACCTCGGTGAGTTAAAAACTTGACACCTCAAACCACGTGCAAAAGTGAGCTTCGTCGGAATAGAATTCCGTCAGGATGAATGCGTAGACCACGACGCCAATAACAAGGATCAGCTGTTGGATCGTCCAAAACTAAGCCCCGGGCCCCTGAGAAGTCAGAGAGAAGGCAAAGAGAAAAAAAAAACTTAGTGGAGAAGTTTTGAAAATATCTTTTGAAAATATCTAACTTCAGATATTTATAGAACTCCAAAATATCTTTTTTTTGAATTTTTGAAATTCGCACCGCAATGCCCCACGGTCCAGGGAACTGACCCCACATGCATATCTAACCCCGATCATGCATCTAAAAAGCATTTAAACATGCTAAAGCAAAAACGCTAAACGCGCGTCAAAAAACGCCGAAAAAAATGGGTCAGGGTATGTTTTCCCACAAAGATAAGTAGTGAGGTGAGTGTAACGATTATTTGGATTTGGGTTAAGTTCTTGAGTGAGATTGGCATAAAATAGGCAAGTGATTTGGGGATAGACTCCTTTGGGTTGATAGAATATGTATGGCCCCTTACCAATTTTAGAGAAAAGACGTAAAATATGAGAAAAATGAGCATCCATGAATCGCATGTCTAGGATCTTACCAAAAATAGGATCAAGAGATTGGAGATGATGTTTGTATAGAATTTCAGCGCGACTTGAGTTGAACCAATGGTTATTTTCACTGGTGTGGTCATTGCGAGCAATTGATTTGCCTTTGCTTCCTCTAACCCTAGGTGCCATGGGAAGGTTTTGAGTGATGGAAATTGAAGGTTTAGAGAGGTAGAATGATGGTGTGAGAGATGGGATTGAGTTGGAACCCTTTTAAAGTCAAAACCAGGTATTTTCGTGCCCTAGGAGAGAGAAATTGAAGGAGGGAAATGAAAAATCAGAACATAAAAGCTGTTCGGCTCCCCAGGTTTTTAAACTCTCGACGGTTCAGTTGACTGGAGGGATATGTTCAGTCGACTGGACTGACCTAACAATGGTTTAGTCGACTGGAAAATGGGGCTCAGTCGATTGGGCTGTGCTTTTTTAGGAATTTTGGTTTTCTTTTAAAAAACACCTGATGTAAAAAGGGGTCAAAAATATATTTAATACTATGCTTAATAAAGAATACTTTTATACAACCTCATGAGCATGCAGAAGACCTAATTCTCATCTAATTATAATAAATCGATCATCATTAAGTGGTTTAGTAAAAATGTCCGTCCATTGTTCACTAGTGCTCACAAATTCTAAAAAGATATTACCTTTTTGTACATGATCACAAAGAAAATGGTGTTTTATCCCAATATGTTTTGTTCATGAATGCAAAATAGGATTTTTAGAAATATTTATTGTACTTGTATTATCACATTTAATCGGCACAACATCGTATTTTAATTTAAAATCATTGAGCTGTTGTTTCATGTATAAAATTTGTGCACAACAACTACCCGTAGCAACATATTCGGGTTCAGTGGTAGATAAGGCTACATAATTTTATTTTTTTGAAAACTATGAAACTAGTGATTTTCCTAGGAAATGACACGTGCCACTAGTTCTTTTACGCTCAATTGTGCAACCAGTAAAATCTGCATCTGAATAACTAATCATTTCAAAGGAAGTAAATTTGGGATACCATAAGCTTATATCTATTGTGCTAACTAAATATCTTAAGATTCTTTTTACTGCAGTTAAGTGTGATTTTTTAGGACATGCTTGATATCGTGCACACATACACACACTAAACATAATATCTAGTCTACTTGCAGTTAAATACAATAAACTACCAATCATACCTCGGTAGAGCTTGGTGTCTAGCGGTTTTCCTTGCTCATCTTTGTCAAGTTTAGTTGAGGGACTCATTGGAGTTCCCAAAACCTTTCCGTCTTCCATTTTGAAACGCTTGAGCAGTTCTCGTACGTACTTTAATTGGTTGATGAAGGTACCATTTTTTGCTTGCTTGATTTGGAGGCCAAGAAAGAACATGAGCTCTCCCATCATACTCATCTCAAACTCCTTTTGCATGCATACAGAAAATTCCTTGCACAACTTTTCATTAGTAGCACCAAAAATAATATCATCTACGTATATTTTCACAATAAGCATGTCTTCATTGTTCATTTTGATGAATAAAGTTGTGTCGATTTTTTCTCTTGTAAATCTATTTTCTAATAAAAAATTACTTAGTTTTTCATACCAAGCTCGAAGAGCTTGTTTTAAATCATACAATGCTTTTGCTAGTTTAAATACATGGTTTAGAAAATTATAATCCTCAAAATTAGGTGGTTGTTAAACATACACTTCCTCATTTATAAAATCATTTAAGAAAGCACTTCTTACATCAATTTGAAAAAGTTTAAAGTTCTTATAGGATGTATATGCTAATAACATAGGAATGGCTTCCATCTTAGCTACAGGTGCATAAGTTTCTTCAAAGTCATTTATTTCATCTTGATTGTAGCCATGTGCAACTAGCCCAGCCTTATTTCGGACAATAATACAATTTTCATCATTTTTATTTCTAAATACCCATTTATTTCCAATAATTGTATTATCTTTAGGCCTAGGAACTAAATTCCAAACTTCATTTCTTTTAAATTGGTTTAGTTCTTCTTGCATGGCTATTATTCAAGATTTATCTTCCAATGCATCATTTATATTTTTAGGTTCTTCTTGTGAGAGAAATGCAAGATGATCACAAATGTTTTTCAATGAAGATCGAGTACTTACCCCTCGTGAATGCTCACCTATGATTTGATCCATAAGGTGATCCTTCACTGTCTTCCATTCTTTTGGTAGGTCTTTATGTTCATTTTGCTCATCAACCTCGATGCTTTTGTTTTCCTTGATTTGCATTTCTTCTATTCCTTTATTAATATCTAAATCATCACCAACTGGAATCTTAGAAGAAAATGAATTAGCCTCATCAAAGGTTATATGAATGGACTCGACCAATGTTATAGTTCTTTTATTGTATACTCTATAAGCTTTACTATTTGAAGCATACCCAAGAAATATTCCTTCATCAGATTTTGATTCAAATTTTCCCAATTCGTCTTTATCATTTAAAATAAAATATTTACATCCAAAAACATAAAAATAAGAGATGTTGGGCTTTCTACCATTCCATAGTTCATAAGGTGTTTTGTTTAAATGATATCTTATAAAAACTCAGTTCATTACATAGCAAGCAGTATTTACTATCTTGGCCCAAAAATATTTAGGAACTTTGTGTTCATTAAGCATTGTTCGTGCCATTTCTTGTAAAGATCTATTTTTTTCTCTCAACAACTCTATTTTGTTGAGGAGTTCAAGGTGCAGAAAAATTATGAGAAACTCCATTTTGGTCACAAAAATTTTCAACATCTTTATTTTTAAACTCTCCTCCTCTATCACAACGAATGTGTAGAATAAATAACCCTTTTCATTTTGAATTTTCTTACAAAATTTAGCCAACACATTACATATTTCATCTTTTGATGCAAGAAATAAAACCCATGTATATTGTGAAAAATCATTAACAATAACAAAGCAGTATACTTTTTCTCCAAGATTTTGGGGTTTCATAGGACAAAATAAATCAAGATGAAGCAATTGTAGTAGCCTATTTGTAGAAATTTTTTGTTTCTTTTTGAAACTTATTTTGGTCTGCTTACCAAATTGGCAAGTATCACAAACTTTGTTTTTGATGAATTTAGTCTTAGGCAAGCCTTTGACCAAATCTTTCTTGACAAGTTTGGAGAGGAGATCCATGCTAGTATGACCTAGCCTCCTATACCATAACCAACTAGTTTCATTTATAGTAGAAAAATATTAAACATTTTGAGAATTTAGATTTTCAAAATCGATAGTGTAAACATTTTCAAATCTTTTTGCAACAAATAAAACTTTATTACTTTGTTTTGTTTTCAACAACACACGTGTCAAGCAAAAATTGTACACTATAACCTTTATCGCATAGTTAACTAATACTAAGGAGATTATGTTTGAGACTATTAACAAGGAGTACATTATCAATAGATATAAAAGAATCCTTACCGACCTTACCTATACTAATAATTTTACCTTTTCCGTTGTCTCTAAAGGTGACATAACCTCTATCATTAGGTGTTAAGCTTAAGAATTTTGACTTGTCGCCCGTCATATGTCTTGAGCACTCACTATCCAAGTACCATCTTTCTTTTGATGATGAGGATTTCAAGCATACTTACAAAATAGTTTAAGTGATTTTTTTCAGTACCCAAATCTTTTTGGGTTGTCATGCCCCATATCCAGGGTCACGTGAAAATCTACCAAACACCAGTTTGTATGAAAAATGGATTTTTATACATTCAAATTCACCTGTTGAAATCAAATGAAAACCCAATATACATCTCTCATAAACAATAGATATCCATATTCAACAAGCATAATTTATCGCCCCGAGGCGTACAAAACACGCCTTCAACAGGCATACAAAAAGGAAAATTACTGGAGTCTTCTGTCAACATGGCCACTACTAGATCAACTCCTCCAGATCATCATCCTCATGTCCTAAAAATGGTTTTACAGCAAGAATTCCACAAGTAAAACTGTAAAGAAGAATATGCAATCATATGGTGGGAGCTAGCTCAACCACAAGTAAAATTGGGCATTATAACTAATGCAAATAACAGTTAAAGTAAACTATAATCAAAATGTTGCTTTCTACTCGGATCACACAACCGAGGAAAGAAATAAAATGATTCCTATGTACCAACTCCGTCATAAGGGGACAGATGTTGCAACTACAGGCTCCTGCCCTTTTACCCAATCCCTACACATCGTAGGACTCGTTAGGTAAATGCAAGTTCTATACGAAATCACCACAACGTAAATGTTTAATTTACAGGCCCAAAACTTGAGGGTACAAAGCACCCAACTACTTAATTTATGGGGACTAGCCTGAAGGTACAAAACACCTACTCTGTGCAAATTTCTAGACTTACATCGAGGGCAACTCGTGCCAAATACCCACTATCCTGGTACATCTAGAGAATCATTTTACAAAACCAAAATATTTTCACATTTATACCAATGATCCATCCATCAACATGGAGATCAAACAAACATATAGATCCATCCATTAACATGGAGATCAAATGAAACGTGTAAAAACATGAGTTTCAAAGCTATATAACATTTGTATAAAAAGGAGATCCAATCCATCTACCATGGAGATCAACAGGTATGTAAGAACACACATTTTTATCAAACATTTTCAAGGTTGAGCCCCAACCCCAAAGGTCAACTCCAAACCTCCAAAAGAAAACATATTTTTCCCAAAGTTTTCAAAAAAAATCCTTTTCAAACCATTCTCTCTGAAAACCAACCTTCAAAACGCAAGATTCATGAATCTATCACTTTAAAACCACACGAGAAAAGAGAGGAGAGCCAAAACCGAACCACCAAAATATCACCAACAGTCCATATAGGACCCCAGTTGACTGGCCTAAGCCCCTAGTCGACTGAAAACTCTCGAGAAAAGAAGAAAAACCAAAGCAGAAACATATCAGTCGACCGACCTGAAGGTCCAGTCGACTGACTCTCAAAAAGCAAGATCCAGTCGACTGACCACCATGGTCCAGTCGACTGACCTTCCCCAGAAAACAATTTTAAGCCACGGTTTTGCTTCCAAACCCCAAATCAAACCTCCAAACATCCGTATAATACCCTTGGACATCCACATGTCAAACTCCGACATCAAAACCTTGAAAGAAAACTCTCGGAACACACTTCCATCCACCAAAAATGATGAAAAATGGTTTTACAACCAAAAACCCATCTTTGAAACAAAGTCAATTTTCATGCGTTTTAAAATGGTAGAAACATGTATGATTACACATAGAACCCTTTAACAGTTATACAGTCTAGAATCCTACTTCGGTGAGTCAAAACTCGACGCCTCAATCCACATACAAAACTGAGCTTCATAGAAATAAAATTTCGTCCGGATGGATGCATAGACCACGATGCCAACAATAAGGATCGACTATTGGATCATCAAAAACCAAGCCCTGGGCCCCCGAGAAATTAGAGAGAAGGCAGAGAGAAAATTGAAGAAAACTTAGGAGTTAAGTTTTGAAAATATCTTATTTAAGATATTTATAGGCCTCCAAAATGTTTTTTTTTTGAATTTTTGAAATTCGCACCATAACTCCCCGCAGTCCTTGAGACCAACCCCGTATGCTCAGATAAACCAAAACATGCATCAAAATACATATAAGAATATTAAAGTGAAAACGCCTAAACGTGTTGAAAAACACCGAAAATGCATATATATAAAAAATGAAACGGTACAGGATCTCACATGGGTCCCTATAGGAATAGTATTTTTAACTCTCCAAACCATTTTTAAAACACCATTATTTTTTTTAGTGGGCAGTCAAATTTATGTGTCCTTTGTTCTTGTATTGAAAACATGTTACATTTTCATAAATATTTCTTGAATATGAGTTTGAGAAGTTCTTTGATTCTTTTAAAAAATAATTTTTATATTTGAGTTTTTCTTCTCCATTATAACCTATTCATTCTTTATTCAATGATCTTCTTTGTGCTCCTAAAAGTTTTTCAAAATTTTCTTTTCCATTTGTAAAATTATAGATGATTTTTGAATAGTATTGTAATTTTCTTTTTAGTTCACAAGATATATCATTTTAAATATTTTTACCATTAAAGTTCATGAGTTCTTTTCTTAATCTATCATTTTCTTTTGTTAAACTTGAAATCTCATTTTCAAAATTTTTTATTAATTTATCAAATTTAACCTTTAAGATAAGTTTTTCTTTTTCTAAAGATTTAATTTGTAAACGATGCTATTTAGAAATGTTTTCTTTTTCATTTTTTTGCATTTTCATTTAAAAGTTTTAATTCCTCAATTTCTTTAGAGAAAATTTTATTTTCATTTTTCAATTTTACATTTTTCTTTTTTAATTTCAAATTTTTTTTATGTAAGTTAAATATTTTATTTTTAAGTTCATCATATGATGGCATAGAGTAAGAGGAACTAGATTCACTGTAAGAATTTGAATGGGAGCTTACCTCTTCGTCTTTACTGGCTATCAAGTAGAAGTTGGCCATTTCTTCGTCGCTTGAGCTAGTGCTTGACTTGTTTGAATCTGAGTCATTCCACGTGGTTGCTTTCATGGCTTTCTTTTTCTTCTTTGAGTCCTTTTTGAGTAAAGGACATTCTGATCTAATGTGCCCAGTCTTGTTGCAATTGTAGCAGATAAGTGGTTCCTTTTTGAAGTCTCGTTTGCTTGAATCTCCTTTGTCAAATTTTGTGCCTTGAAATCATCTTGAAAGCTTTTTGTCTCTTTTAAGGAATTTGCTGAATCTTCTTGTGATGAGGGCCATGTCATCATCATTGATCTCTCCATCTTCATCACTGGAGCTTTCTTTTGAAGCCTTGAGGGCAATTGACTTTTTAATCTTGCTTTGTACATTGATTCTTTCATTTATCTTGAGCTCATATGTCAACAGTGAGCCAATTAGTTCATCTAAATTCATTATCCTTAGATTTCTTGCCTTGGATATGGCGGTAGCTATAGCTTCCCATATAGGTGGCAAAGCTTTGAGTACTTTCCGTAAAAGCTCATAAGATTGGTAAATTTTTGCAAGTGCATTAAGAGAATTAATAATATGAGTAAAGTGAGTGTACATGCTAGATATTGTTTTATCATCATTCATCTTAAAGGTTTCATACTCACTAATTAATCTAGCAATCCTAGAGTCTTTAACATCTTGTGTGCCTTCATAAGTAATTTTTAATTTTTTTCATATTTCTTTTGTATTTTTACATGCCATTATTCAATTATATTCGTTAGCATCTAAAGCACAATACAATGCACTTATAGCACTAGAATTTATTTGCAGTTGCTTTGTCATGCCCCAAACATTCGGGTCACGCAAAAGCCCACCAAAACACCCATTTATGAAAATAAGGTTTTCATAAGAAATCAAAATGTATAGCATTTGAATAAAAGTCCCCACAGTTCGACTCTCATAAACTGTAAAACATGCATTCTCATACATGAATAAACATATTGCCAAAAGGAGTACAAAATCAGTCTCAACAGGTGTCATATGTGAAAGTACATGTCTCAAAAAGGAAAAACTACAGCAAGTCTTCCATCACCTCTGCAACTAGGTCGTCTCGTCATGGTCACCTGAAAATGTTTTTCAGAAAATCCCACATCGTGAGCCAAAGCCCAATAGAAAATAGACTATATAAAGCTGTAATACAGGTCATGCAATCGTATGGTGGGAGCTAACTCGACCACAACACCCAAAAGGTTTTCCATTATAAAAATCACACGCTTTCCATCCTTGAAACTATGTATATTATCCTAATAGATATCATGCTACAGTTAAGGAAAAGCAGTAACAAAACAGTATTCTCCACTCGGACACATAACCGAGGAGATAAGATAGAATGAGATCCTATGTACCGACTCTGTCAACTCAAGACAAAGGCAACAACTATAGACTCCTGCCCATTACTCTAGTCCTGAACCACTTAAGGCCTGCTAGGTAATGACAAGTTCTATACGATGTCACAACAACATACCCACTTAAGGGATAACCTGCTTCTTTATGGATTTCTATGACCGATGGACGAAGTTAACCAAATCACGACTCACTTCTTTACGGATTTCCACGACCGATGGACGAAGTTAACCAATATCACATTTACAAGGATTAACATGATGGACCGTAGCGAACCCACTCTGCACATGTTTTTGGACTTTTACCAAGGAGCAATGGAAGCCCAACTCAACACACATCTATCGTCACGGTACATCTATGGATAACATTTAAACCCAACCCACCAACAAATATATAACACATGCATATAAAAGGGACCCCATCTATGAACCATGGAGATCAAACAACAGATGTAAAAACATATTTTCACCCAAAACATTTTAGAAGTTGAGACTCAACCCCAAGGCTAGCTCCAAACCTTCAACCAACACGTTTTGAAAATTTCCTAGACTCCATTTTCAAACCATCCTTTTGAAAACCTCAGATACCCCTTTGAAACCATAGAATTTAATAAAAACCTCGGATAGACATCGCACGAGGAAAGCTTGAAGCAAAAGACATCATTTTTCCAAAATAGCCAGGTTCAGTCGACTGGACTCACCCTCCAGTTGACTGAAAAACACACTGGAAATGAGAATTCAAAACAGAAGCTATTTCAGTCGACTGAACTCATAGGTTCAGTCGACTAAACTTGCCCAAATCATGTTTTTGAGCTACGATTTTGGTTTTCCAACCTCAAATCAAACCTCAAAACTCCTGTTTTTGATATCCATAAGCATCCCCTAGCTTAAGACTATCATAAAATCTCGAAAGGAAATTCCCTCTTTCGATTTCATCCAACTGAACGCTAAAAAACAGTTTTAACCAAAAATTGGATTTGAAATATAAATCACTTTTCATGCGTTTTAAAATGGTAGAAACACGTAGGATTACATGTAGTACCCTCTAACAGTTATACAGTATAGGATCCTACCTCGGTAAGTTTAAAACTCGACGTCTTGATCCACGTGCAAAACTAAGCTTTGCCGGAATAAAATTATGACTGGATGGATGCGTAGACCACGATGCCGATACTAAGGATCAGCAGTTGGTTTATTAAAAACCAAGCCCCCGACCCCCGAGAAGTTAGAGAGAAGGCAGAGAGAAAACTGGAGAAAACTTAGAAGTTAAGTTTTCAAAATATCTTTTAGAAAATATCTAAGTCCTGATATTTATAGGCCTCCAAAATATGTTTTTTTTTTAATTTTTAAAATTCGCACGACAACTCCCTACAATCCCGGGAACCAACCCCGCATGCCCAGATAAACATAAACATGCATTAAAACGAGTAAATCATACATTATCGAAATATATATATGCAAAACACATCATATATACATAAGTCTCAAAAAGAGATGGGTTCGGGTCTCACAACTCTCCCCCCTTAAGGAATTTCACCCCCAAAATTCACAACAAGGTCACGAGGTAAACAGGTCTGGGTATCTAGCCCGCATCCCAGACTCGAGCTCCCACGTCACTTTTCCAACCCCGTGATGATGCCATAGGACCTTGACATAAGCAATTGTTCTGCCTCGCAATGTCTGCTCCTTTGTATCAAGAATCCTCACTGGATGCTCCTCATAAGTGTCATCCTCATCAATCTGTAGCTCAGCCTAATATAGCACATGTGAAGGATCAGGCTCATACCTCCGAAGCATTGAAACGTGAAACACGTTATGCACAGATGCTAACTGAGGTGGTAACGCCAAACGGTAAGCAACCTCTCTAATCCTATCAAGAATCTCAAAAGGTCCAATGAAACGTGGGGATAGCTTCCCGCAACGACCAAATCTCATCAAACCTTTACGTGGTGAGACCTTTAGAAACACATGATCCCCCACTGCAAACTCCAAAGGTCGCCTCCTCTGATCTGCATAACTCTTCTGGCAGCTCTGCGCTGTTAGTAGGCGCTTGTAAATCGCCGTAACCTTCTCCGTCGTTTCCCATACTATGTCGGGCCCCAAGACTGTGGTCTCTCCTACATCTGTCCAACATACGGGTGATCTACACGGTCTATCATACAAAGCCTCATACGATGCCATCCCAATACTGGACTGATAGCTATTATTATATGCAAACTCTGCTAAAGGTAGATGATCCTCCCATGAACCTTTGAAGTCAAGGACACAAGACCTTAGCATATGCTCCAGAATCTGTATAGTCCTCTCTGACTGGCCATCCGTCTGGGGGTGAAAAGCAATACTGAACATCAAGTTCGTCCCCAAGGCCTCCTGCAGACTCAGCCAAAAGCGCGAAGTGAAGTGCGGGTCTCAGTCTGAAACAATAGATACTTGCACTCCGTGCAATCTGACTACCTCCAAGACGTACAAGCTACTTAGTCATTCCACTCAATCCCTCACTCAGATAGGGAGAAAGTGTGCAGACTTCGTCAACCTATCAACTACAACCTACACAGCGTCGTGTCCCCTAGGTGACCGAGGAAGTCCTGACACAAAGTCCATTGTGATGTGCTCCCACTTCCACTCTAATATAGGCAACGACTGTAGCAATCCTGCCGGTCTCTGATGTTCTGCCTTTACCTGCTGACAGGTGAGGCATCGGGAAACAAACTGGATCACATCTCGCTTCATCCCTATCCAATAGAATTGACAACGTAGGTCATGATACATCTTCGTGCCTCTAGGATGCACGGTAAGACGAGAATGATGAAACTCATGTAAAAGATCAGCTCGGCATGATTCTGGCACAAATAACCTGCCTGCCAACCTCAAACTATGATCAGAACCCACAATCCAACCTACTGTATCCTCGCCACTAGTAACGCGGTCTCGTATCATCTGAGCCTCCTGGTCTGCCTGTTGGACCTCTAATACACGTGCTATCAACGCTGGTCGAGTAACTACAAAAAATAAGGTGGCAACCGTCTCAATCTCCCTAAGGCACAAATCAAACTCCCTAACATCTACAAGCATATCCCACTCACGTATAGCCACAGAAGCTAACGACCCGTGAGATCTCCTATTGAGCGCGTCTGCCACAACATTGGCCTTTCCTGGATGATACTGCAAGTCAAAATCATAATCCTCCAACAACTCCATCCATCGTCATTGGCACAAGTTCAGGTTCTTCTGTAAAAATAAGTATTTCAAGCTCTTGTGATCAGAGAAAACCTCGAAATGCTCACCATAAAGATAGTGACGCCATGTCTTCAAGGAAAAGACCACGGCTGCCAACTCTAAGTCATGCGTAGGATAGTTTCGCTCGTGCGTCTTCAACTGCCGAGAACCATAGGCTACAACCTTTCCCTCCTGCATCAGAACACATCCAAGACCATCATGTGAAGCATCACAGTATACAGTATATCCCAAGCCTCGCTTTGGAATGATTAACACTGGCAGACTAGTCAACCTCGTCTTCAGCTCCTGGAAAGATGACTCACAGGACTCACTCCAAATAAACACAACTCCCTTCCGCGTCAGACGCGTCATCGGTGCAGCGAGTCTAGCAAAGTTCTTCACGAATCATCGGTAGTAGCCGGCTAGACCCAGAAAACTACGTATCTCAAAGACACTCTTCAGTTTCTCCTAACCGGTCACAGCATCAGTCTTCGATGAATCCACTGATACCCCATTTGCCAACACTATGTGTCCCAAAAATCTCACCTCAGTCATCCAGAACTCGCACTTCTCAAACTTCGAGTACAAGCGGTGCTCTCTTAAAGTATGTAGCACGATCCCCAAATGATCCTCGTGTGCCTCTCTAGTGGGCGAATATATTAGAATATCATCCACAAACATTACCACAAAACTGTCCAAATAAGGATGGAAGATCCGGTTCATCAAATCCATGAACGTAGCTGGTGCATTCGTTAGACCGAACGGCATAACCAGAAACTCATAGTGACCATAGCGAGTCCTGAAAGCAGTCTTTTCTATGTCCTCGTCCCTAATCCTCAACTGGTGATATCTCGATCTCAAGTCAATCTTCGAGAAGCAGCTCGAATCCCTCAACTGTTCAAACAAGTCATCTATCCTCAGCATCGGATACTTGTTCTTCACTGTTACCTAGTTCAGCTTCCTGTAATCGATACACAGACGTAAAGATCCATCATTTTTCTTGGCAAAAAGAGCAGGAGCTTCCCACGGAGAAGTACTCGAACGTATAAATCCCCTATCAAGTAACTCCTGCAATTGTACCTTGAGTTCACGCAACTCTGCGGGTGCAAAGTGATAGGACGGTATAGATACGGGAGCAGCTTCGAGGACTAGATCAATAGAGAACTCTACCTCCCAGCTCAGCGGCAAGTCACCTAGGTCATCAAGAAAGACATCAGGATAGTCGCACACCACCGGAGGTAACTCTCCTCAAACTCTAACCTCCTCATCCAATGTGAGAGCTGAGAAAAGGAAACCCAGGTTGCCCTGGTTCCACACAACACCTGGCATAGACCTTAAACCCTCATCCTGGTCTCCCACAAAACAAAAGCAATCTCCTGCTGGTGTACAAATTGTTACCCTCTGTCGATCGCAATCATTGAAGGCACGATAGACGGTCAGCCAGCCCATCCCTAGGATGACATCAAATGTGATCATGTCTAGGATAACAAGGTAAAACTCTATACAACGACCGGCGTCCTCCAACATGCAGGATCTACAGACGAGACTCAACGTCACATTCTCACTGACTGGGGTCTCCACACACATGGTACTACCCAACCAGTCCATTTGTAACCCTAATGCAGATGCGAAAGCAGCAGATATAAACAAATGTGATGCTCCAGTGTCGATAAGAACACTGGCCCATGATCTGTAGACTAGAAAGGTACCTCTGATCATGGAGGTGGTAGTAGCAGCATTGGGCACTACTGGTTCTCTGGAAGAACTAGGATCTTCAAGAACGTAAGCTCTGGCCGATCCGCTGCAGCTCTGAACTGCCTACTGTCTACCTGACTGCACTGATGCACCCCCCTTTGCAAATCTGAACGTCTGAGCTCTAGGTTGCTGATACGTCTGTCCCCCTGGCTAAATGGAATAGCTGGAGCTCCTACTGTACTCTGAATGGTCCCTCCCTGAGGATAGTTCCTCCGGATGTGCCCAGTCTGCCCACACTCAAAATATATCGGTGGTCCTCTCCTGGCGCTTGCGGCTACGATTGTGCCTGAACAGGCGCTGCGCTCCTGCACTCTGCTGCACGATGTCCTGGCCACTGGCATCTTTGACAAAGTGCCCTCTGATCCGACCGTCCCGTTGAAGCTACGGGAGGTGAAAAAGCAGAATACCGTGGAGGATACGACCCCATCGGATGAGAACTCGGACCAGATGTCCGTTGACGCTTGTCCTTGCATCCCCGGGACTGTGCACGTCCCCCGTCCTGCTAACTTCTATCGTCTCTGTCCCTGTGCGTCTCTGACAAGGTGTCCTCCACCTTCATGGCCATCTGTACCAAGTCAGTGTAGTCCTGCATCTGGAATGCCGCCACTCTATCCCTGATAGCAGGTCTTAAACCCCTCTCAAATCGGTTCGCCTTGAAGTCATCTGTAGGTATGATCTTTTATGCAAACCGGGATAAGCTGGTAAACTCAGCCTCATACTCAACAACCGACATACTACCCTGAGTCATAAATAGGAAATCCTCTTTGTAGCGATCCCTCAATGTCATTGGAAAGTATTTTTTCAGAAATACCTTCATGAATGCCTCCCATGTGCCTGCCACTGTGGTCTTGGAAAACTTCCACCACATATGGGCACTCCCTCTCAGCTGGAAGGAGGAACATATAACTCTCAGATCCTCCTCCTCAATCTGAAGCGAATCAAGAATCCTGGTAACCAGCTCTGGCCACTTAGTGACAACCGTGGGATTGGGATCCCCAAAAAGGTAGGAGGGTCCAGACGGCGAAACTCGCGCTTTGCAACTATCGCCCTTGGCTTAGGTACACTCTCCCTGCCTTTAGTGGCCTCAGCCAGTTGCCGGATGGAGCCGACCATCTTACGCAACAGATCTCCCTTAGCAACAGGTCCTTGGGGTGCATTAGCATCCCTAACATTTGGGACTGGAACGTCCCTTCGGCCAGAACCACGGCCACGGCCTTGTCCTCCCTGTGTGGACATAACTCTATACGAAAGCAACATAAAGGGATAAGAATCCATACAACATGTTATTGCTAACGTAAAAGACAAATAAGTATGCTAACACATAGCCACGTAATATCATGCCATCACATCTCACATACCGAGGAGAACCAACGAGAAAGACTTGTCACTCTGAACAACCTACTCAGATTCCTTACTAGAAATCACGTCCGCGAAATGCGTCTCTAACATGGCTCCCAAGTATGTTAACCCAAACGGCTAAATGCGAGACTATTCAATCCTAAGGTCCAACCTCCATACCCACGTATACACCATAAGCTATCATGCTATGTTAGGAAAACGCTGTAACACATGCAATCAAACACACATACATCCTCAAAAGGTGATGTACCCTCTTTTTCATGGCTCATAGGTATTCGAATCCAAAGCACTGATACCAAGTTGTCACACCCCAAACATTCGGGTCACGCGAAAGCCCACTAAAACACCCATTTATGAAAATAAGATTTTCATAAAAAATCAAAATGTACAGCATTTGGATAAAAGTCCCCACAGTTCGACTCTCATAAACTGTAAAACATGCATTCTCATACATGAATAAACATATCAACAAAAGGCGTACAAAATTAGCCTCAACAGGCGTCACATGTGAAAGTACGTATCTCGAAAAGAAAAAACTATAGCAAGTCTTCCACCACCTATGCAACTAGGTTGTCTCGTCATGGTCACCCAAAAATGTTTTCCAGAAAATCCCACATCGTGAGCGAAAGCTAAATAGAAAATAGACTGTATAAAGGTGTAATACAGGTCATACAATCGTATGGTGGGAGCCAACTCGACCACAGCACCCAACAGGTTTTCCATCTTAAAAACCACACGTTTTCCATCCTTGAAACTATGCATATTATCCTAACAAATATCATGCCATAGTTAAGGAAAAGCAGTAATAAAACAGTATTCTTCACTCGGACACACAACCGAGGAGACAAGATAGAATGAGATCCTATGTACCGACTCTGTCAACTCAAGACAAAGGCAATAACTATAGACTCCTGCCCATTACCTTAATCCTGAACCACTTAAGGCCTGCTAGGTAATGACAAGTTCTATACAATGTCACAACAACATACCCACTCAAGGGATAACTTGCTTCTTTACGGATTTCTATGACCGATGGATGAAGTTAACCAAATCACGACTCGCTTCTTTACGGATTGCCACGACTGATGGATGAAGTTAACTAATACCATGTTTATGGGGATTAACCCGAGGGACCGTAGTGAACCCACTCTACGCACGTTTTTAAACTTTCACCAAGGAGCAATGGAAGCCCAACTCAAGAACATCTATCGTCACGGTACATCTATGGATAACATTTAAACCTAACCCACCAACAAATATACAACACATGTATATAAAAGGAATCCCATCCATGAACCATAGAGATCAAACAATAGATGTAAAAACATATTTTCACCCAAAACGTTTTAGAAGTTGAGACTCAACCCCGAGAGCTAGCTCCAAACCTTCAACCAACACGTTTTGAAAATTCCCAAGATTCTGTTTTCAAACCATCCTTTTGAAAACCTCAGATACCCCTTTGAAACCACAAAATTTCATAAAAACCACGGATAGACATCGCATGAGGAAAGCTTAAACCAAAACACATAATTTTCCCAAAACAACCAGGTTCAGTCGACTGGACTCACGCTCCAGTCGACTGAAAAACACACTGGAAATGAGAACCCAAAACAGAAGCTATTTTAGTCGACTGACCTTCCAGGTCCAGTCGATTGAACCTCCCACATGATGATCCAGTCGACTGAACTCATAGGTTCAGTCAACTGAACTTGCCCAGATAATGTTTTTGAGCTACGATTTTGGTTTTTCAACCTCAAATCAAACCTCCAAACTCCTGTTTTTGATATCCACAAGCATCCCCTAGCTTAAGACTATCATAAAACCTCGAAAGGAAACTCCATATTTCGATTTCATCCAACTGAATGCTGAAAAATGGTTTTAACCCAAAATCGGATTTGAAATATAAATCACTTTTCATGCATTTTAAAACAGTAGAAACACGTAGGATTACATGTAGTACCCTCTAACAGTTATACAGTCTAGGATCTTACTTCGGTGAGTTCAAAACTCAACGTCTCGATCCATGTGCAAAACTGAGCTTTGCCGAAATAAAATTTTGACTGGATGGATGCGTAGACCACGATGCCGATACTAAGGATCAGCAGTTGGTTTATTAAAAACCAAACCCCGGGCCCCTGAGAAGTTAGAGAGAAGGCAGAGAGAAAACTAGAGGAAACTTAGAAGTTAAGTTTTCAAAATATCTTTTAGAAAATATCTAAGTCCCGATATTTATAAGCCTCCAAAATATGTTTTTTTTTTAATTTTTGAAATTCGCACGACAACTCCCTACAACCCCGCATGCTCTGATAAACATAAACATGCATCAAAACGAGTAAATCATACATAATGGAAATATATATATGCAAAACACATCATATATACATAAGTCTCAAAAAGAGACGGGTCCGGGTCTTACATGCTTCATATCATTTTCATTCATTTCTTCTTCTAATTTAGGAACTTCCTTACCTTCTACGGTTTTAGTGGGAGTGAAGATACCTTGTACGATTACCCTCTATGCCCTCAAATCTATGGTTTGAATGAATATTCTCATTCTTTTCTTTCAAAATGTGTAGTTAACAACACAAAAGATTGGAGGCCGTGTGGAGGCCTAACCTTCTCCAAAAGGGGATACACTAATACCTGCCATAGATTTTTTTCACAAAAACTTATTAAGAATAATGTGATTTGTTTTGATACCAATTGATAGTTTGTGTGTAATCCCAAGACAGGGGGTGAATTGGATATTAAAAATCTTAGTTTAAATATTCAACTACAAATATATGATTTTTAATACACAAGTATATATTCAAGTAAAGCTCCTTGTATGAAGATTAAATCACAAGTAAATTTGATTGATCTTATAAACAAATACTTTTTGTTAAAAGATTTAAGTACAAGTACATATTTTAATTTACACTATTAAAAACTTCTTCTTAACCAAAATCAATACTTTTTTTTGTTAAAATTCAAATGTAGCTTTCAATTTTAATTTGCAAGTAGATTTTCAAATATAGCTTTTTGATAAACAATTAAAGTACAAGAATATTTCAATTGACAATATTTCTTGCAAAGTGAAATCACACAATTCAAAGCTTTCTAATTTTAAAAGGATTAATGATATAAATAATGATTTATTGAATGATTCAAGTGCAAATATATGTGATGTAAAGATAAGCAACAATATAATAAGGTAAATGAAAGATAAGTAAGTTAGAAGAACGACACCACAATTTTTACAAGGTTCGGTGCAACGGCCTACAACCTTGTCTCAAGCCAACCGCTACGAGGATTTCTCACTTTCACTTCTTCAATAGGCGGAGTAGCTTCTCTCCTTAGTCTAGGCGGAGTAGCCTCTCTTGAGAATGTACCATTCTCAAGCAATCTAATCTTTGTAGGCAGATTAGCCTTTTTTGAGAAACACCTTTCTCAAACACAAAGAAACAACAAGAAGAATGTGTACAAAGGATTCGCTCCTACAATGAGCAGATAAGTACAAATAATGAAAACTCTAACTCGCTTCTTAATAGAATATAACAATGAAGCTCAAAGAAGAATCTAACAAATCTTTCCTCTAAAAATATGAATGAAAAACTCAAGAATTTAAGCACAAATGGGAGTGTATAAGAGAGAATTGTTTGAGAGGCTTTGGATGAATAAAATAAGAGCTCAAGGGCTCTATTTATAGGCCTCAATTTTGAACTAGCCATTGGGCTTTGTATGAAAATGTCAAACTAGCCGTTTCAACCCAAAATTTAAAATTAAGCCTATTCAGTCGACTGGATAAACTAGTTCGGTCGACTGGACCAGCCTTCAATTAACTGGACCTCGAGGGTCAGTCGACTGAGCTATTTTAGATCTAAAATTCATTTTTGGCAGTTCAGTCAATCAACTGGATGGAAGGCATCAGTTGACTGGATTGTTAAAAATCCAGATTTCTATTTTTTTAAAAATATTTTGATCATTTTATATTTGGAAAAATATTTTTAAAATATTTTAGGAATCCTATGAGCTTCAAAAGATATATCCATGAGTTTTAGTGAATGTACATAGATCTTAAAAATAATACAAACAAGGTTCAATTTGTAATCTTCAATTCTTCACTTTGCATTGCTTCAAAAACTTGTAGCCAAAGAGTATAATTTGAAATCTTCTTCATGGCTTCCACTTTGTATCTTGGATTGTGCTAAGCATATATTTCCTGTAAACAATCTCAATTTGTACAATTAGATACTTAGGTTTGTTATCATCAAAATCGGTCATTGAAGCCTTGTTAGGGCAACATACTAGACTTAATTTCTTTCTCCCACCGATGTGGGATGAGGTGTCATAATATCCTCCACTCAAATATACGCGACATCCTCATCGCGTGGCATAGGTTCTTCTCTTGGTTGGGATGTGGATAGCAGCCCATTAGTAGACATAGAACAACCCATAAGTGTGCACATGGTAGACAACCTCAGGGCTTCTATCCCTCTCTAGGGCCTATACTCTTATATCCACACCACTACGGAGCCCTATATGAGAACTAAGCTTGGTTCTGATACTATTTGTAACGATCTAAGTGGACCACTAATCTAATAACTTAAATAAAGAGCCTAACAAAATACCCCAAAAGATTAAGCATAAGTTATTAGTAGTAGCCCACAAGTTTTTTTATATATGAAATTTAATTTCTATCTCCCATTGATGTGGGATGGGGTATTACAATATTTTTCACTTAAAGACGTGATGCCCTCGTCACGTAGCTCAAACTGGGGTGTGGATAATAGCCCAATAGTGGAGCACAAAGTAGCCCATTAGCATGCACAAGGTAAATAACCTCGAGACTTCTACCCCTCTCCAAAGTCTTTACTCTTCTGTCCACACCAACATGGAACCCTACATGGGAACCAATGCTGGCTCTGATATCATTTGTAACGATCCAAGTAGACTACTAGTGAATAATTTGAATAAAGAACCTAACAACGTAGTCCAAAATGCTTAGGCTTAAGTTATTAATAGTATCCCACAAAATTTTTTTATATACTAGACTTAATTTCTATCTCCCATCGACGTGGGATAGGTGTCATTGGAAGGGTGATGATACAGGGATAAGGTATATGGAAGCATAGTGTATGAGAACATAATGGTATCGTGGAGGTGAGTGCCTATTGTGGAAACATGGCAATGAACATGGAACGAGTTCTCTTGGTGAGACCCGAGAAACAGTTTTCTTGCACAACGATACAAAAACTACTGTGAACTTTATGTTGTTATTCTTAACCTTTTTTCAACACATTGCGTACCCAATATTGAAAGCACACACTCAAAGTTCTTCATGGTATATTTTTCTTCTTTAGTCATGCAACATTATGGGATGGTAATTATCGATTTGTATTCAATTCTTCTTTATTCAATTGAATATTACTTTGGGATAACTTCACTCTCTTAAGTCTTAATATTGTAATTCTATCACGAGTTCAATCAGGTGAAATATTCCTATATTTGAGTTTTAATCTTTTTAAGCTATGGCTAAATAGTAACCATTGTTCGTGTTCTATTTCCTCTTGTTCATTTCAATACGACTCTTGAACTACGTTTCATTCGCTTAATACTTGGAGTTGTGAATCTTGTTTGAGATTGAGCTTGAATGATCATGTATCCGAATACTTAAATCTTATTAACTCCTTTTTTCTTGAAATGTACAACCACATTAATACTTGCTTCTTGACCACTGGTTCGTTATCGTATCGTATCAAAAATAATATTTAAAAACCTAAAATTAACAACTATTTGGTAGATAGCAGTTAAGTCTAGGTATTGTTCAACATGGACTATGAGACTGAATTACAAATTTCTATAACTCAAAATCAATATGATTTTTCCTTTCAAAAGATTTGTTTGATTTGATTATTCAAAAACTAAAATTAAACAAGACTAAAAAAAATGATTTTAGATGAGCGAAAAGGATCTAGGGTTTTGAAATCCACCCTAGGAAGAGGAAGATTAGCACTCATTCTACAGATTTAATCCATTAAAAGATGATGAAGAAAAGATTCTTGGGACCTCCGTCTTGGTTTTCTTGTCATTTTTCGATCCTCAGCCATCACCTCTTGTTACCTCTTGAAGGCCTGGAATTGAATGTATGATATATGTAAAGCTGCCTCCATAATGAGTTTATAAGGTATAAACCATGCGCTAAAGTTGTAGAGTCTCATGTAAACTCAAAGTACTTGGTTTTTTTGAATGCATGTTTGGAAGGCATTACTCCTGTGTGAATCCGTCCTGACGGTTCGTCCAGACGATTTTCTCTCTGGTTCAATCTATCCTGACGTTTGTCAAGATGCAAACTTATTGTGTCAATCCGTCTGGACACTACCCATCCATCTGGGCAAAATCTTTATGAAAATTCCTATCTTGTCATTTTCCCCACTTTTCGTCCTATTTTATGCTCAGTTTTTCACCACATGCCAAATTTGATGTTAACATGAAAACACTACAAAAAAAAATTTATTAAACACATAATCGGGGCTTTGTATAGTATAATTTGTAGGAACAGATTGCCACTTTTACATACCGATCACACCACCAACTTATACTTTGCTAGTTCTCGAGCAAAGCAAACGGATACTAAAACAAAATAAAAGACTTAACTAGACAAACTCGCACATGTATTTTAAAAAATTTAAAATAAAACTGTGAACTTTCTAACCCCGACAATGAATTTGCACAATTTCCTGGTTACTGTCATTTTTATAATCAACTTCCCATAGACCTAGACCCAGTGTTTGTGAAGTCTCATCTACAGCCTTGGTATCATGCTTCTGATTATTTCAAATTTGAACTGTTATGGTTGGTATACTAAAAATCATATTTTTATTATTTAATTTTATTTTAATAAAATTAATTTTTTATTTTATGAGAATCTATATGAATAATGTATGTGTATCATTTTTTTTCTATGCATGGATGTCCAATATTATGTATAGTATTTATTCTGATGTGTAGAGTACGGCTTACACACAGAAGATCAGATTTTAAGTTATTGTAAAATATAAGTTTTATGTTCACAATTTAGATGGATATGGGCATACAATCGATACGACTGTGGCACAGAATTTTAGTAGATCTGTCTTAGTTACGGAGAACAGATAATAGCATCGTTTATTATTCCGACTCTCTGTGCCAGTACACTTTGTGTGTATTGAACAGGACATTTGGGGTAATTAATTTTATACTGACTATATAAATTAATTTACACTCCAAGGTTATTATGAATAGTGCTTTTCCTCTTAATCCTGAAATAATTATTGATTTGCATATATTTAATATTCGTTGTTTTGATTCATTAGAGTGTGCGATCTTATATGGGTCTATATTCCCAGTGAGTTGGATATGGGTATTATTTATATGGAAAATATTAATTATTTACGGATTTTAATTTCTGAAAGATCGAGATTGACAATACCCCTTTAAGAAAACTTATAAGTTTTGATCGGGCCAAACCCTGTAGGTGAATTTAATTATCCAGCGGTCAGATAAGTTAAGCAAAAGGGTTTAAGGAATATCAAGATGCCGATTAAATTAAATTGTCAGTAACTAAATTTAATTGGCAGGTATCAGGAACCTTAATGTGGGGAGAAATGGTAAGTATTTAATAAGAGGAGCTCAATGCAAGGTCTTGAGATTATGGGTTAGAGTGCAATTATAGTTCTTTAGTGGTGTGAACTATAATTCAGTGTATTATGAAAATTATAGAAACCGCCGCGTCTTTTCATAATTACAGAAATCGCTTGTAAGTGTCGTTGTTTCACTAGAAGTCTTACTCATAATTACTACCCAGGTCCCTGCTGCAGCCCTATATATATGCAGGCAGGTTGAACCAGTTTAATATATATAATGATATCATATTTTGTCCTTTAAGACTAAAAATATCTGAGTTTTTCCGGTACGAGTTCTCGATAGTCCGTAGCCCACACTACGTTCCAGAATCGCGTAAAGGAGTATAGTAAAAGATCTGACAGGAGCTTCAACTCAGAATCAAATCGTAGTTGAAGAATCAATTGACAAAAGGTATTCTTCTAAATTAACTTTGGTTGCACGGATTTTATTTTGATATTTCAATGTCAAAAGTTTTATCTGGAGCCCGTTTTGGTGTTTGCCCGTCCAGTTAATTTTTTTACCGAAAATCATTTGCAAAAATAATGATCTTGGTAGTTTTGCCTCCAACAAATTGGTATCAAAGCCTGGTTGTTTTTTGTTTACGGTTATCGGGGCTGGGTTGTTTTATAACTGTTACTAACTTTGTTTTGCTGGCGTTCTAATTTTAATTTTATGATCATAATTTATTTTTATATTTGATTGAATGCGTGGATGATGATTAATTATTTTTTTTCACGGGGGTTGGCCGTGATGGATTAAATTTTTTTAGATCGAATGTGAGCCTAGGGGACATAGGTTTCGATGTAAAAATTTTATGTTTTTTAATTATTTTTCCTAGTTTATTAGAAAGAAAAAAAATAAGAATAGGTATGGAAGAACGAAGGCTGCGGCAATCGGTGGTGGTTGGCGGCGGTGCTTTGCAATATTTTTTCAATTTTTTTTTCGGATAAAAAAAGTGCAAAACAACCGCCGCATCAGCCAAATAGAAAGTTTTAGTGACGCATATAACAAAAAGTTTCAACGATGCAAACAGCAGCAATTTTAGCGACGCAAACACAGCAATTTCAGCACACAAGGTGCAGAGGCCGGCGATGGTGTAGGTGTCTTGGGACAGTTTTTCTGATATTCATTGATCAATATGTGATATATAGTATATCACTATGAATTAAGGAGTCCTGATGCAACTTGGACACAGGAAGCTGATTTACAAAAGAATTATTGCAGCTTATCCTTTTAAGAATAGGAGACTAAAACTATTTAGAGTTTTAATCGGATCATAAAACCCGGGATATATTTATCTTGTATTTAATTTATTTTTTTGTTAACTGCGTGAATGATAAATATTGATTTTATTTATCCTGTTAATTTAATTAATTCAAATATTCAATTTTAATTAAAATATTTTGTAATAAAAATAAAAATAAGTTTTTTTTAATTAATTAATTTTAATTAAATAGAAAAACTTTAGATATTTTATTTTTTACAAAATATCACATTTAAAGATATATTTTTTTAAAATCAAATTTCTTAAAAAATGTGAGAATTAATTTTAAATTTTGAATTAATTAAATAAAAAAAATATTTAATCGAAATAAATTATTATTTTTCAAAAAATGTAAAATAAAAAATAAAGTAAATAAATGCCTTTAATCATTACCATAGTTGAAAAGCTAAAGAAAAAGCTGTACATTTATTAAATTTTATTTGTTACACATTTAAATACGAAAAGATGGTTTGATAAATCAGAATATTTAGAATCGTGTATACGGAAAGATGTTTGATTATTTCAGATAGTGTGACTTTTGAAATTAATAAATTTATTTTAATTATACGGATTTTTATAACCCTAAAAAATATTTTAAAGTTCTAAGTGGGAGAGAGAATTTGTTCACAGATAAATTCCGCGGTCTCCATCATCAGTTTGTAGGCAATGCAATTAAACCATGCGTGTTGGCAGTAAGGCCTTCCTCCCAATCAAAAAGATTAATTACGGTATCGCCAGTATAAACCTCTTTTAGGGATAATTCTGGATAATTGTTAGTGTGGATCACTTCTCCATCTAAAGGGTTCATTACGAAGTGATTGATTTGGGATTAGGTGATGGTTAACACTTAGCTGTATATAATAGTATCATCTCCATCTGAGTCACTGCTATTATATATTAGACCGAATCTATGTCAGCTATTTGATTTTACTTGGCATGGTCAGTTGCTTAGATAGTAAAATTAATAGGAATTGGCCTGTATGGTCTTATGAAGAATAGTAGACGTCCTCCCATCGAGGCATTTTATTCTCAAGTTATCAGGCTGCTGGCAAATTAATTTTAAAATTGTAGAGGAAACCAAATTAAAATACATTTAAAGTTTTGCTCGTCGTAATTAATGGTATTTGTAATTATGTGATTCATAGGATTAAAATAGATTTCAACCTACTCGCTTTAATTATGGGACTGAATTTTGTTGACTGAAAATGCAAATTGGATATAGCTTTAACTACCAATGGTATTCTAACAATACCAGAAAATGTGTCTGTTTCAGAAAAAGGTTTTTCCTCGGGGCCAAAAGGTATGAAGAAGAAAAATGTTCAGAAATAGGGAGACACGATTTCTAGGGTAGTTAGTGGGCCACAGACTGGTGTGAAAAAATTAAAAGGCAGATGTTTTCACTGCAACCACACCCGGCACTGGAAAAAGTTATGTCCAATATTTCTCAGAAGGCAAAACAAATAGGGTAATTTTTGTTCACTGGTTGTGAAAACATGTTTAGCGGTGTTATCTACCGGTACTTGGTGTGCAGATACGGAAGCCACTAATCATGTTTACAATTCATTGAAGGGGTTCCAGGAAATCTGACAACTTAGTAATGGGGAGATTTACTTGCATATGGACAATAATACAAAGGTAACAGCAGTTGTAGTAGAAGATGTCACTCTCAATTTTGGTAGAGATCAGGTTTTAATATTGAGAGATTGCCTTTATGTATCTGCCATTAGAAGAAACTTAGTTTTCGTTTCTAGATTGGTTAAAAACGGATATTTGGTTTATTTTAATAACTCTGTGGTTATTAAGAAAAATTAACGGGTTATCTATTCTGGTACATTGGTGGATGATCTTTATATTATTACTCCAATCTCTCCTACACTGGAACTGACTGAAACGAATAATACATCTATATTACCATAAAAGAGAAAGTTTCCTTCTTTAATGAACCAAACGTTTCTTTGGCACGTACGCTTGGGTCATACTAATCTAAAAAGGATAAACAGACTGGTAGCAGATGGACCTTTGAGTTCATTGGAAGTGGAGGCACTTCTAGTCTGTGAATCTTGCTTAGAGAGTAAGATGACCAAGAGGCCCTTTTCAGCCAAAGGCTATAGAGCTAAAGAATCGTTGGAGCTGGTTCATTCTGATGTGTGTGGTCCTATGACAATTCGAGCTAGAGGTGGCTTTGAGTACTTCGTTAGTTTCATTGATGACTACTCAAGGTATGGATACATTTACCTGATGCACCGTAAATCTGAATGCTTTGAAAAATTCAAGAAATTCAAGGTGAAGGCGGAGAAGCGTTAGGATAAAAGTATCAAATCACTACGATCCGACCGTGGTGGGGAATACCTCTTTGGAGAGTTTAAGGACTACTTGTCATCAGAGGGGATTACATCCCAGCTGACGGCACCTGGCACTCCACAACAAATAGTGTAGCAAAAAGATAGAATATGACTCTTATAGAGATAGTAAGGTCAATGATGAGTTATTCAGATTTACCCGATTCATTATGGGGACTCTCTTTAGAGACAACGGCTTACATTCTGAACTTGGTGCCTTATAAGTCAGTACCTTCTACTCCCATAGAATTGTAGACTGGGCGTAATCTTAGTCTGAAACACATTTATTTTTAGGGGTGTCCAGAACATGTGCTGAAAGAAAATGCGAGTAAGTTAGAATCAAGAACGGAAGTCTGTTTCTTTCTGGGGTATCCCAAGGGAACGAAGGGTGGTCTATTTTATAATCCTAAGGATCAAAAGGTCATTGTTAGCACCAATGCCTGATTCTTGGAAGAGGATTATAATATGGATCACCTGCCCAATAGAAAAATTGTTTTGAAAGAACTGAGAGAAAATACCAGTAGAACAGAAGAGGAACCACAAGTCACTGATATTCTTTTACCTTGTCGTAGTGGAAGGATTATCGGGACAGGTGCAAATTAAGAACAGGGTGATGATGCACAAGGTTTAGATTATGTACAACCTGTTACTGCTAGTACACAGACACGGTAGTGCCTCGTCGTAGTGGGAGGGTTGTTCATCAACCTAATTGGTATATGTTCTTGGGAGAGTTATTTGACAAGATCCCAGCAGAACTGGATACAGAGTCCTATAACTATAATAAAACACTAAAAGATAAAGATGCAGATCTTTGGCAAAGAGCTATGAATTCAGAGATAGAATCTATGTATTTTAATCTGGTTTGGAAACTTGTAGAATCACCCGAAGGGATAAAATTCATTGGATGCAAGTGGATCTACAAGAGGAAGAGAGGAGCAGACGGGAAGGTTAAAACCTTCAAAGCTAGGCTTGTTGCTAAAGGGTTCACTCAGAAAGAAGGGATCGACTATGAGGAAACTTTTCATCGGTAGCCATGTTTAAATCTACCCGGATTCTCTTATCTATCCGGTCCCTGCTGTAACCCTATATATACGAGGGTAGGCTGAACAAGTTTAATATATATAATGATATCATATTTTCTCTTTCATGACTAAAGATATCTGGGTTCTGTCGGTACAAGTTCTCGATAGTCCGTAACCCACACTATGTTCGAGAATCGCGTAAAGAAATACAATAGAGGATCTAACTGGAGCTTCAATTCAGAATCAAATCGTAGTTGAATAATCGATCGACAAAAGGTACTCTTCTAAATTAACTTTGGTTCCACGGGTTTTATTTTGATCGTTCGACGTCAAAAGTTTTATCTGAAGCCCATTTCGGTGTTTGCCCATCCAGTTAATTTTTTACCGAAAATCATTTGCAAAAATAATGATCTTGACAGTTTTGCCTCCAACATGAACTTCTGTCAAAACTATGTCTCGACTTCAATTCTCACTTGATGTTCGCTCAAAATCAATCACTCAAAAATAGGTTTACATATGTATGCACTCGTGGTATGCGACAAAGGTTATGCTAATCAAATCAAGTATTTTCTGCATACTTAAGACACTAAAAGATGCTAAATTAAAGACCGATTCTTAATCTTGTGGTTAGAATGCAAATTGCTGAGAATATATAATGTATGCTTCACTCGTCATTTTCAATCAATTATTTGCACACATCAGACCATGTCATCCCTAGGATCAATTAGGATTTTATTTTTTGGTTGTAGCGGTAGGTAAGGACATATGTATATGGGTTAGGGTTGAGTGTATATAATGTCTTGGAACAGGCTACATGCTAAACACTACTCATCTCACCCTTTTCTTTATTTATTTCTCACATTCACCATTTTCAATACTAGCTTTTTATTTTGTACCACTCAGAATTTCATATTTTGTCATTCACTTAATCATTGCTTTTTGTATCTCTCAATTGCCCCCCCTTTTTTTAAACAACTTTTTCCACCCTTTTTTTAACTGTAGATTTTATTCTACCAAAATAGTCATTAACCTGTTCATAAGACATTTTTAGATGTAATAGGAGAACAAGAAATGACTTACATGTATAAAGCTCAAGAAAGGGGGCCTAGGGTCAATTGAATAGAAAAAATATAAATAGGCTCAAATATAGAAACATGGCTTAAGATCATTTTCCAAGTTTGACACAGTCCATTGCATGGTCCTTATTTTTAGAAAATTTGAAATGATGCTTTATAGTTATATTCTCAACTTTTAACCAAAATTGAATGAACAACGAGATTATGCAACGAAAGATGTAGGCTATAAACAAAATATATGTGAGTAAAGGTATAAACTTGCCCCTAGAGAAGAAAGACAGTCTCAAAAGCTCGCTGAGGGTTAAGTCTCCACCTTTTTTGTTTTTCAAGTTATTCTTACTATCAACATTCATTAGCAAAACAACCAATTAGGTAACTGTCCATGTAGTGCATAAAAGTTGAGTGTGCAAATTTATGTTCTATTTTTCATTAAAATTTTAGCATTCCAAATATCTCACGCCTTATTTATCGAGGGAACAAGATTCATAGTTCAAGTTTTAAAATTCTCGAAGAAAGATTTTTTTAAAAGAAGGCATTTTAAAGGAAAATAAGGAAAAAGGTAGGTTCCCTCCAAAAAAGGGCTATCTTTAACATCTTTAGCCAAAGGTGAAGACCGGTCAAATGTCGGGTACTCGGGGTCTAGGAGATCGATCGATTCAACAGTAGGGCCAAAAGAGATGCCTTCAACATACGATTTCAGCCGTTAGCCATTAATTGTGAGATGTTTACCACTTCAAGAGTTCAGCAGCTGACATGTACCGTGAGGGTAGAAGTGAGTCACCACAAACGGGCCATCCCATCAGGATTGAAGTTTGCTGGGAAAGAGCTGTAGCTTGGAATTGAAGAGCTATACCTTTTTATTAGGCTCGAAGGACTTATGATGGATGTGTTTACCATGGAATGCTTTGGTTTGGGCCTTGTAAGTATGAGAACTTTTGTATGCGTCATTGTAACGACTCGGTACAGACCCTAGTAGTGATAACCCGGTTAATAACGACCCGTGTAAAGTCCTAGCTAAAATCCTAAGTATTAGTGACAGATAGTCCACAAGGCCATAGTGTTGGAGATAATACTGCCAAGATTATTATTTTTGTAAAATAATTTTTGGTAAAAAATTAACTGGACAGGCAAATGACGCCAAAACGGGCTCCAGATAAAATTTTGACGTCGAATGATAAAAAATAAACCCGTGCAACTAAAGTTAATTTAGAAAAATACCTCTTATAGATCTAATCTTCAACTACGATTTGATTCCGAGTTGAAGCACCAGTCAGATCTTCTATTGTATTTCCTTACGCGATCCTCAAATGTACTGTGGGCTACGATCTTCTGAAAACTCGTACCGGCAGAACCCTGATATATTTTTTAAGTTTTAAAAGACAAAAATAATATATCAATAATAATATATGAGATATGATCTATCTGATATATGATGTATCAATCTCAAACTGGTTCAGCCTACCCGCGTATATATAGGGCTACAACAGGGACCTGAGGAGTAATTATGAGTAAAACTTCCAGTGGGACACAAACACCTACCAGCAGTTTCTGTAAATAAAAAAAGACGCATAGCGGTTTCTGCAATTTTCATAAAACATTGAATTACAGTTCACACCACTAAAGAACTGTAATTGCACTCTGACCCATAATCTCAAGACCTTCTTACATTGAACTCCTGTTATTAAATGCTTAACATTTCTCCCTACATTAAGATTCCCGATACCTGTCAACTAAATTTAATTACTGACAATTTAATTTAATCGGCATCTTGATATTCCTTAAGCCCTTCCGCTTAACTCATTTGACCGCCGAATAATTAAATCCACCTGCAGGATTTGGCCCAGTCAAAACTTATAAGCATCCTTAAGGGGATATGTCAATCCCAATCTTTCGGGACGTGAATTACGTCAATAATTAATATTTGCCATATAAATAATATCGCTATCAAACTCACCGAAAATATAGACCCATATAAGATCGCACCCTCTAATGAATCAAAATAACGTATATTAACTATACACAAATCAATAATTATTTCAAAATTAAGAGGATAAGCACTATTTATAATAACCTTATGGTGTGAATTAATTTATATAGTTAGTAGTCAGTATAAAATTAATTACCCTAAATGTCCCATTTAATATACACAAAGTGTACTAGTATAGAGAGTCGGAACAATAGATGATGCTATTATCTGTTCCCCGTAACTAAGACAGGTCTACTAAAACTTTGTGCCACAGTCGTACCGATGGTATGTCCATTTTCATCTAAATTGTGAACATAAAACTTATATTCTGCAAGAACCTAAAATCTAATTTTTTGTATGTAAGTCATACTCTACACACCAGATTAAATACTATATAGGATATCGAACATCTATGTATAACAAAGAAATGATATACATACATTGCTCATAAAGATTCCCATAAAATAGAAAACTAATTTTATTAAAATAAAATTAAATACTAAAAATATAATTTTCAGTATACCAACCCTAACATTCTCCCACTAATACTCAAAGCCATGCTGCTATACATCTGACTCTCAGGCCCTTTACAAGACTACAAAAGTCTTAGCCGATAAGCTCTTTGTAAAGGATATGTAAGGTTGTCTCCTGATGTAAACTCTATGACTGACTGAAAATTTGAGTCTGTGTACCCCAAAAGGTACTAGACTGTCTGCCTGGTAAACCAACATATAATTCTTAATGCTTTTCAGGTATTTGATTTTATATTCTTTACCGCAGTCCAACACTTCTGCCCTAGATTAGACTGATATCTGCTAACCAAGCAAACGGCCAAGCAGACGTCGTGTCTAGTGCAAAGCATAACATACACGAGCCTTTCTACTGCCAAAGCATAAGGAACCGCCTTCATCTTCTCTATCTCATCAGGTGTTTTAGGACACTGGTCCTTGGATAGAATGATTCCATGCTCGAAAGGGAGGAACCCTTTCTTAGAATCCTTCATGCTAAAATGAGCAAGGATATCATCGATATACTTTGCTTGTGATAAGCCCAACATCATTTGTTTCCGATCTCGCACAAGCTTGATCTCAAGAATGTGACTGGCTTCTCCCAAGTCCTTCATATCAAACTGCCTAGATAACCATACTTTAACCGTAGATAATGCCCCACATCATTTCTGATTAGCAAGATATCGTCTACATAAAGTACTAGGAAGATCACCACGCTTCTGTCACACTTTTTATACACACAGGATTCATTCGGACTTTGATCAAAACCATAAGACTTTATAGTTTGATCAAATCGAGTGTTTCAAGACTCGATGCCTGCTTAAATCCATAAATAAATCTCTTAAACTTACACAACATGTGTTCCTGGCCCTTTGTAATGAATCCGTCTGGCTGTATATATAGATACTTTTGTCAAGACTGCCGTTAAGGAAAGCTGTCTTGACGTCCACTTGCCAGATTTCGTAATCGAAATGTGCGGCAATGGATAAGAAAATTCGAATAGACTTAAGCATAGCTACTGGTGAAAAGGGTTCCTCATAGTTGATCCCTTCTTTATGAGTGAACCCTTTAGAAACAAGCCTAACTTTAAAGGTTGTAACCTTACCGTCTACTCCTCTCTTTCTCTTGTAGATCCACTTACATCCAATGAGTTCTATCCCTTCGGGTGGTTATACAAGTTTTCAGACCTGATTGGAATACATAGATTCTATCTCTGAATTCATAGCCCTTTGCCAAAGATCAGCAGCTTTGTCTTGTAGTGCTTTATTGTAGTTACAGGGCTCGGTATCCAGTTCTGCTAGAATCTTGTCAAAAGACTCTCCCAAGAACATACCGATCAGGTTGATGAATAACCCTCCCATTAGGACGAGACACTACATGTGTCTGTGTACTAGCAGTAACATGCTGTGCTAAATCTGAACCTTGTGCATCAACACCCTATTCTTGATTTGCACTTGTCCCGATAATCCTCCCATTACGACGAGATAATAGAATATCAGTAACTTGTGTTTCCTCTTTTATTCTACTAGTATTTTCTCTCAGTTCTTCCAGAATAATTGTTCTATTAGGCCTGTGATTCATAATATAATCCTCTTCTAAGAATTGGACATTCGTGCTAACAATGACTTTTTGATTCTTAGGATTATAAAATAGACCACCCTTCGTTCCCTAGGGGTACCCCAAAATGAATCGGGTAAACCTGAATAACTCATCATTAACCTTATCATTTCCATAAGAGTCATATTCTTTCTTTCAGCTACACCATTCTGCTAAAGAGTGCTAGGTGTAGTCAATTGGAATATAATTCCCTTCAAAGAGGTATTCCCCACCACGGTCGGATCGTAGAGATGTAATACTTTTACCCAAACACTTCTCTGCCTCCGCCTTGAATTTTTTAAATTTCTCAAAGTATTCAGACTTACGGTGCATTAGGTAAATGTATCCATACCTTGAATAGTCATCAATGAAACTGACAAAGTACTCAAAATCACCTCTAGCCCGAATTGTCATAGGACCACACACATTAGAATGAACTAGCTCCAACGGTTCTTTAGCTCTATAGCCTTTGGCCGAAAGTAGCCTCTTGGTCATCTTACCCTCTAAGCAAGATTCACATACTGGAAGTGCCTTCACTTTTAATGAACTCAAAGGTACATCTGCTACCAGTTTGTTTATCTTTTTTAGATTAATATGACCCAAGCGTAAGTGCCAAAGAAACGTATAGTTTATTAAAGAAAACAACTTTCTCTTATATGATAAATTAGATGTGTTATTCATTTCAGTTAGTTACAGTGTAGGAGAGATTGGAGTAACAATATAAAAATCATCCACCAATATACCAGAACAGTTAACCCGCTTATTATCCTTAATAACAACAGAGTTATTAAAATAAATTAAATATATGTCTTTAGTCAATCCAGAAACGGAAACTGAGTTCCTTCTAATGGCAGGTACATAAAAATAATATCTCAATATTAAAACTCGATCTCTACCAAAATTGAGAGTGACATCTTCTACTGCAACTGCTGTTACCATTGTATTATTGCCCATATGCAGGTAAATCTTCCTGTCACTAAGTTATCGGGTTTCCTGAAACCCCTGCAATGAATTATAGATATGATTAGTAGCTCCCGTATCTACGCACTAGGTACCGGTAGATAACACAACTAAACATGTTTCCACAACTAACAAACAGAAATTACCTTGTTTGTTCTGCCTTTTGAGAAATACTAGACATAGCTTTTTCTAGTGCCGGGTCTGGTTGTAGTGAAAACATATGTTTTTTGGTTGTTTCACACCAGTCCGTGGCCCACTAACTACCCTGAAAAATGTGTCTCCCTATTGCTGAACCTTTTTCTTCTTTATGCCTTTCGGCTCCGAGGAAGAACTTTTTTCTAAAATAGACACATTTTCTAGTATTGAAAGAATACCATTTGTAGTTAAAGTTATATCCAAGTTACATTTTCAGTCAACATAATTTGGTCCGTTAGTTTATTTTCTTTGAGTATTAGAAGCGAGTGGGTTGAAATTCATTTTAATCATGAGAATCACAAAATTAAAAAAAAATCATTAATTATCATGAGCAAAACTTTGAATTAATTTTAATTTGATTCTCTCTACCATTTTAAAAATAAATTCACTAGCAGCCTGGTAACCTGAGAATAGCATGCCACGTTTGGTGGACGACTACTTTCCTTCATAAGACCAAACATGCCAATTCCTTTAAATTTTACTATCTAGGCAACTGACTATGCCAAGTAAAATTAAATAGCTGATATAGTTTCGGTCCAGTATATAATAGCAGTAACTCAGTTGGAGAGGATACTATTATATATAGCTAAGTGTTAACCATCACCTAATTCCAAATCAATCGCTTCGCAATGAACTCTTTAGTTAGAGAAGTGATCCACACTAACCATTATCCAGAATTATCCCTAAAGGAGGTTTGTACTGGCGATACCGCAATTAATCTATCCGTTGGGGTGGAAGGCCTTACTGCTGACATGTAGGGTTTAATTGCATCACCTACAAACTGGTGATGGAGACCGCATGATTTATCTGTGAATAAATTCTCTCTCCCACTTAGATTTTTAAAATATTTTTTAGGGTTATAAAAATCTGTTTAATTA
>JAOTRH010101544.1:0-15882 GCA_034768845.1 Heliamphora exappendiculata
TGAGGTGTTTAGTAAAGCTATCATTAGTAAATTTTAACTTCTTATTATTAATTTTAGTTATAAATTATAATTTTTTTAAATTGAGGTGTTTAGTAAAGCTATCATTAGTAAATTTTAACTTCTTATTATTAATTTTAGTTATAAATTATAATTTTTTTTTAAAATTTACAAATTCTGCTAATTATAACTATTTTTTTTATTTTAATTAAAATCTACTATCTTTACAAAATACTCACAACTTTTATTACAAGTTAAAATCTATAAGCTATTTAATTTTAGCAACGGTAAACACCATCTAAGTCTATATATGGATAAACCAGAAATTCCATAATAATATTATTTAAAACACCAAATCATCAACTAAATAAGAAAAGTACCACACACAATATGAAAATAGACAGTAATAATATCCGAGAAAAACCATAAAAATAAAGATAAAAAACTAATTACACCATAACTCTACTACACCGCACTGCACACGAATTCTACACCAACAAAGCAACCATCAGAGATATAGAGAGAGAAAGAGAAAACACAATTTCCCATTATTTGTATGCATAGATAGCTGAGTCATGGACTCATAAGACCCTTTCATCTCACATGGGCCGAGGCCCAAAAGATCCAAAACCCTTGGGCTCAAATCCTCGCGGATTCTTGGGTCTTATGGCCCACTTCCCTAGCCTTCTGGCCCATTTGCCCGGCGGTGTCCTGCACGCGCCGCTTTGCATGCTCCACCTGCTCCGGCCTGAGCATCCGGCGTATCTGCACGATCATCCAGGAGAAAGACGACAGCGCCGTGATCCCGAAAGCTCCGGACGTCAAGAACCCGGCAATCGCCAAGGCGACGGTGAGCGCCGCGGGGACCAGAATCGGGCTGAAGATGACGAAGAGCGGCGTGGAGACGGCGAGGCCGATGAGGGTCCCGGTGAGGGTCAGGCCGAAGAGGAGGAGGAGGACGCCACCCAAGGGGAGGAGGGTGACGATCGCCAAGATTTGGGACTTCGAAGGACCCTTCTCCGGGAGGGCGCCCTTGAGAGCGTCGGTGGTGCGCTGTTGGAGGCCCTGTTCTTGCTGGCGGTGCTCAGCCATGGACGGCGGTGGGGTGGCGGCGGAGGGAAGAGTAGTGTTTTTGGGTTTGTTGGGGAGGGAGAAGTGGAATAGGGAGGTGGAGATTTTAAAGAGGTGGAAGTGTGGACACGTGGCAGAAGGGGGCGACACTTGTTTGAGAAATGGGTCGCCGAGGCTTGCATGAGAACTTGGTGATAGATGGCATATGTTAGTACGAAGTTAATTATTTGGTATTATCGGAGTACATGACGTCGTAGTCCTTATATAATATTTATTAATTTATATTAAGATTTTAATTAGTAATTTTGACTTTTTGATTAAGAATGTCAATAAGCTAATGTTATTTATTTGGTAAAAAAAATAAAAATTAAAAAATTAAATTAAAATACAAATTTCATAATATTCTATTTAAATTCTTATTATTTTTAACCTTTTTTGATAACCTAGTTTTAAGCCGACATTTTAGTTTTAAGTCACTTTAAGTCAAAATATCAAAAAATTCGTTTGATTAGAAAAATAGTGACTTTCAAGCTATCAGAAAAGCCAAATGAGCTCAACGTAAAATTCTATAATTGTCCTTTAGCCTAAATGAGTTAGGATATGATTGTTTGGTTCAAATTTGTGTAATTTTATATGTAGAAGAGTAAAATTAAAAATTATTATGAAAAAATAAAAAATTAAAAAGCAAATTGGTTAAAAGCTGGACGTTGAAAAACGAGGCTCTTTGATTTTTTGGATTTTAAGACAAAAGTTAAAAAGTCGGCTTTAAAGCCGGTAGCCAAACGAAGGCTTAGAATACAATAATATCTCTAATTGATAACTAATTTACTACTATTATTAACTATATATAATTGTTAATATCAAATATATTGAATAATAAGATTGTTTATTTAAAAAAAAAAGTAAAAAAATTAATTTTTACCAAAACAACTAGTTTGAAAAAAATTAACTTAAAAGTTAAGTACTTATTAAATAATATACTTTGAACCTAATTTAATTTTTTAGTTAAAAATATAAAAAAAAAAAAAAAAATAATTTTTAAACTAGTTGTTAATCGAGACCTAATACAAAATAATTACTAGATATTTTTGAATAATTATTTGATATCATTTATAATTTTATTCAGTTATATAATAAAAAAATCTTTGCATAAAATAATATTCGCAACGTGACTTGGTCATAGATGGCTTATGTTAGTATAGAGTAATTATTCCACACTTTCAAAGGGTTACGTAATATTATTTATTATGTGTTTTTATTTGATTATATAATAAAAAATATTGTGTGGAATAATATTTGCCGGTTTGTATTGATTTAGTGAAAAATAACGATGACTTTAATATTTTTTTTATATATTAAAAGTATTATATAAATAATATTACATAATATTCCAAAAGTAACCGATAAATTTTCGTTAGTAGGAGGCTATCTGCGTTGCCACTTCTTTGTATTTGTCATGGCTCGGGAGCGTAGATGGAAGTTTGTGCGTATTGATTACGGCCTCGTTTGGATTAATTTGTGTTATTTCTTGTTTTTTTTATATTTTTATTTTGTTAATTTTTTTTTTATTTAAAAAAGTAAATTTGAGTCCAAAAGATAAAAATAAACAAATATATAACTTAGTTTAATGCTTTATTTTAATTCATATTTGTCTTTTTAAATTTTTTTTTCATATTTGTGTAAAAACTTATTCTACAGTCCTAAAATTTTGATTTTTTGCGTACTTATATTTGTGGAAAAGCATTGCAATGTATTCGTTCTGTCATATTTGTAATATAAAAAAAAGGAAAAATTATCCACTTTGTGTGTTAATTTAGTATAAACTAATAAAGTATAAAAAAACCCATCATTTTATCAAAATAAAAAATCAACATTTTGTTAGTATTGACTTGGGGGTAGTTTATTTATTTATTTATTTATTTTATCTTGGTAAAGAATGAGTGGATAACTTTTAAGTTAATTAATGCAAATTATATATAATAGCATTGGAATTTAGATATATATATATATATATATATTTACTTTTATTATGGTTGACTTTGGGCTTGAATTTGATCAAATTATAACAATTTGAGTATAATCTAGCAGGCCTACTTGACCCTCAAATATTACAATGCTAGCTCCGCCCTGATCTAAAAAATATAATAATTTAACCAAATAATTAAAAAAAGTTAATTCACTAAAGATAAAAAAAACTAAATAAAATAAATAAATAAGTCATTATTTCAAACAGGCCAATATTGTATTATTCGAGATTGAATGTGAGTTTAGAGAACAACTTTAACATTACTCTATAAATTGAATAATACTATAATGGCCGTACGTATTTTAGTTGCTACGTTTAAGTATGATATAATGTGACATTTTTATATGTATTATTTAAAAATAAATAGTTGACACATTAAATCATATAAACACCACATATGAGATGCCACATTTTGTGATATCGAAATATGTGGTTATCAAATATAATAATCAAAGCATTACTCATTTAAATTAATTAAAGACTTAAAAGTACAATGAAAAAAATCTTTATTTTAACTAAATACCTTTTTAATTATATTTCCTAAAACTATTCTCTATTTTAGAAATTGTTTTCCCATATTTCTTCTTCTTTTAAATCCAACCATCTAGAAGAGTAAAATATAATGTGCATGCTCAATAAGCAAATTTAGCTAGCTAATAAGAGAAGTTCTAAAATAGAAAGTCAAGGTTAAAAAAGATAATCACTCTACAAAACAACCAACATGCCTCCTTTAAAGAGGCTATTGGAGATGGTCACCCTAATACATTTTATTTATTTTTTATGAGGTTTAATGTCGAATACTAATTAATTGAAATTAAATTATTTAGATATTCAAGATATAAAATTAAAAATTTAAATGTTTAGAAGACATTGAGTCAATAATTTAAATTATATATAGGTACATATTCAGAAATTCATTTTCTAAAAGTCGAGGTGCACATAAATTGTATTAAACACCCTAAATTATAAAAAAAAAAAAAGAAAACCTTGTCCTCTGGAAGTGTGAAAACAGTTGGTCTCATGGACAACATGATCTCCCAAGTCCCCAACCTAGAGTTCATAAGTTGGGCCCAGAAAATAAAGTTTATTATTACAAAAGGTCCACTAAAATAAAGCTTTATCTGGAACCTCAAAAAAGATATTGGGCTGTTATTGTGTTTGGTTAAGCGATATCATTTTATCTGTCGATTCACTATCCGCTTTAAATTTGTTGGATCTGCCTGGTTAAAGTCCGTCCTAAGTCCAAACCTCGAACGGGCGAGGTAAGCCCGAATAGTATCTATATTAAGCTTGGGTACAAGTATTAAAGCCCGTCCTACCTATATAGTCTGGCCAAAAAGCTCGTCAAAGTGCACCAAATTATAAACCCATCTAAAAAATAATATGTCTAATATTTATATATGGAATTTCTCACTTTATTGTGCCTAGCTGACTTCAACAATAACAATTCATCTATAACTTTGACCAAATTTGATTTCTTATTATTTTTATTTTTATGTACATGTAATATTCAAAACTAATATTTTTCTAAAAAAATTACTGTTATTTAAAAATTTAGCAGCGTAGTTATCCCCCCATGTTATTGTAGGGGTTTCAAATATGAAGGTTCATTACTCCATTTCACAAATCAACAGTAAGAAGAACTAGTAAAATTTGTTAGTTTGAATACCATTTTCATTTGAGAGATTATCAAACATAGGTAGGACGAAGAGAATATGAATTATAATTGTAGGAGAAAAAATCACTAGGTGACCAACCACTAATGAATAATATCTTTTGTACCCCCACCTAACCATCATGAGTTAAGGTGTGATAGAACAACACTATAAAATTCAACACTTAACTCCGTTCATCTCTTCCCATGAAATGGAATGCAACAATTCCTTCTCTTACTTTACTCTTTTTGCTCTCTTTTCATTAAACTTGGATATCAAAGGACCTCTGACCAGGCATTAACCAAAAGACTTGTCTTGCAAGAACTTGGTGTTACGAACATCGTGGGTGCATCGTCATATTTTTTCTCGTTGAGCTTTTTTTCCTCCATTTGGTTTTGAGTTTTTCATCCCCTCCAAGTCGGCCAAGGACTCTCCTGCTCGAACATTCTAATCCATGCTTGGCCAAGGTATGTTTCGCTCAGCCATTATGCTCTTTGCTCGACCAAGGGATTTCCTCCTTGATCATTCTGATCCCTACTCGACCAAGCTATGTTTTGCTCAGCCATTTTGATCTCTGCTTAGCCAAGGGACTCCTTGTTCAACCATATTGATGCCTGCTTGACCAAGTTATAATTTGCTCAACTATTCTGTACCTTGCTCGCCCTTTCTGCTTCCTAATCGGCCATTCTAAATCTTGCTTGGCCAAGGTATGTAATACTTGGCCATTTTGCCCATCGTTTGGCCATTATGCTTTTTGCTCATTTGAGGGACTCTCTATTTGGCCATTTTGATCTCCACTTGGTCAAAATAGATCTATTCGGCCACTCTGCTCTTTTCTTGGCCAAGATATGTTCTTCTCAGTTATTCTGATATTTGCTCGACCAAGATTTCACATGCTCAACAATTCTGCCATGCTACTACCATCTTCCTCTCTACTATGCAATTTTATGCTCTATTCATCTAAGCAATTCAAGATCTTCTCATCTAATTATGCAATGCTAAAAATAAACCTACTTATCTTGGCATTCAAATGCCAGCATTGGGCAAAAAGCCTTTGGGAAAACAAAAATCTGAAGCTCTAGCACGCTTAGGTAGCAACAAAGACTTAATTCGATTAAGCAAAAGAACCTTAGTATGCATATGTATCAACAAAAGACCTAACTCAAATAAGCACAAAAGCTCGAGTACACCTAGGAACAAACAAAGCCCTAGCTTGGATAGGTACAAAAATTCTAGGATTCCTACTTACCAATGTAGCCCTAGTTCGACTAGGCACATAAGCCTCACCACGTCTCGACACCAATAAAGCCCTAGCTCGCCTAAATAGAAAAGCCTTGCTCGTTGAGGCAAAAAAACCCTAGCATACCTAGGCACTAAGAAAATTGTAACTTGACTAGGCACAAAAGCCCTTGTTCACCTGGGCACCAATAAAGCCCTTGTCCACATAGGCACAAGAAAAGTCCTAGCTCGCCTAAACAAAAAAGCCATAGCATGTCTAGGTACCAAAAAATTCCTAACTCAGCTAGGTACTAAAAATCCTAGTACGCCTACGCACCAATTAATCCCTAGCTCAATTAGGCACAAATTTCCTAACATATTTAGGCACCAACAATGCATTAGCTCAGTTAGGCACAAAAGTTTTATTCACATAGGCATCAACACAGCTTTATTTCGGTTAGGTACAAAAATCTTAGTGCACCTAGACAACAACAAAATCCTAACTCGACTAGGCAAAAAAGCCCTAGTATGCCTAGGCATATTGATAATGCCCTAGCTTAACTAGGCACAAACTTCCATACATGCCTAAATATCGATAAAGTCTTAGCTCGGCTAGACACTAAACCCCTAGCTCAATTAGGAATAAAAGCTCTAGCACACCTAGATATTAATAAATTCCTAACTCAGGTATAAAAGCTCTAACTCACCTTGGCACCAATAAAGCTCAAACTTAACTAGGCACTAATAAAATCCTAACTTATCTATCTATAGAATTCCTACTTCTCACCTAGTCACCAAGCAAGCTCTAACTTAGCTAGGCACAAAAGAGCTAGCTCTGTATACACTAAAATCCCTAGCTCATCTAAACACGAAAGTCTTGACTCGACTAGGCATCAAAGTCTTAGCTTGATTAGATACAAAAATAATAGTTATTTAAACTTCACAAAACTCAAAACATATAGAGTTTCCACCTTCTAAATAAACTTGTAGAAGCTTGGGCTAATTAATAGGGAGAATACTAGGAATAAACCCTAGAATCTTCGTATCGATAGTTGATCAGGGGCAAAAATCAACATAATTATTGATATTATACCATACCAGTTGGTACGTATCAATTTGGAGTAATATTGGTATGCTAAATGCATAGCTTCGTACCGATCAAAAATACTGATCTGTATCAATTTATACCGAATGTATCGGACAATACTGGCCTATATCAGCTCGTACCGGTAAGTACCGGATATGTACCGCTCCATAATTATTTCTTTAAAAATAATTTTTATTTATATTCTTTTTTTGTATTTTTGTATTTTTATATTCTAATTCAAGTTTCAAATAATAGCATAAATGAAGAGTTTTAAAATTAATTCATATTAAATTATTATTAATATCTCAATGCTAAATTTATATATTTTCAAGTTAGCAATCTCATTATAAACCATAAGATTAAAAATTAATTTAGATTAAGTAATTAAAATATTGTGTTATATAGATATTTATATTATACTAAATTATTTATTATTGAATAATATTTTTAAAAGAACATATAAAATATTTTATAACGATTAATTTGAAATGGCAATATCCAGTATTTTACTAGTACCAATACATATTGCACTAATTAAAAAAAAAATTATACACTATTCGATATAATATTTAGAACTATGATCACTAGGACAAACCCTAGAATCGATTAGTTTCATACCTAATGTGACATTGCTCTAAGACTAAACCGATTGTTGTCAAATATATGTAATTTGATGCATAAAATTTAATGCAAATATCAACTCTATTGGTTATATGGAAGACACATCATTTTGAAATAATTAAAATCAATCTACCAATAAAAAAAACTAATAAAATTATGTCTTTTTATATTGTAATTTTTTTAATTCTATGCTGTTTAATATAAAATGACGTAAGTTAATTTATTTATTTTTACAAGACTCTCAAGTAGATGGACGATCTACGATATTAATTTAACTTGTTTCAAAATAATGTGTACATGTCAATTTAACGCAACGATTGAAATTGAAATCTCCATTACCTTAACATCTGTTTGGATTTTTTAAATTTTTTTAAAAAATTAAATTTTCTTGTTTAAAAATAACTATTGGGCTGTAATATTTGACATTCTAATTTTTTTTTATAAAAAAATAAATTTTTTACTTAGAAATAACTTTAATTTTAAGCTATACTATGTGGCATTCCAAAAAAAAAAATTAACTTTTGTTTTTATTTTGTTTGTTTTAAAAATTATTCACATTCCAAACAAACTAATTTTCTTGAATGAAATACTATAATAATTATATATATATATATTTTTTGAGTAATTCTGGGAAATAAGACCCTAGAATTTAAACTTTGAGTGAAAGTGAGGCATTTGCAATTCCTAATCAATGAAACTGGCCACCACTTCATAATAACTATACTGTTAATCAGAAAGGCAATTGCATTTCCAAAAGTTTTAAAGTAAAAAAAAACTACTCAAATATTACATATTTTAAAAGTAACAAATAAGAGTATATTAGAAATTTTAACAAAAAATAAAAAAATAAAAAATTAATATAAATAAATTATCTCAAATATTCTTTTTAAAAAATTAAACTTTTAAAAAATCACATTTTTTAAATATCCCAAATAAGTTTAAAAAAAAAAGATCACAATTAATTAACTCGGTACCCTTATATATATTGTTAATTATTTTCACATTAACTATTATAATGGCAACTATGATGACTATCATCATTAGTAATCTGCCAATAGAACCAATTTCGGTATTAAAAATGCTAGGAATTATAAAGAAAGAGAACCATCTTTTTGTATTAAAACAAACTTAAGATTAAAGGAATCATTGGTTGTTAATTAGCTGGCCACATAAAGCTGCATGTGCACTACCAACACGAGAACTATTAATCTCTTACCCTTAGCGTGTTTGGTTTAGTTTTTTTTAATAGGTTTTTTGATTTTTTGATTTTTTAATAAAAAAATAGATATAAAAAAATATTAAAAAAATTAATTAATTACAATAAAAGACCAAACAAATGAGATTTTAAAAATGTTTTTAAATAAAAAGCTTTCAAAAAAAGCTAAGCCAAACAAAGGCTTACTTTAATGAAATTTCTACTTATATGCATTCTAAAATTTTAAGTCATTAAGTAGATACGTCTCAATATTATATTAAATAATCTTCTATTTTATATTTAAATAATGTGGGATTGTATACTTCAACATCCCTTCACTTGCAATTGATTTTAAGGTCTATCACACGTTTAGTTTATTTTTTTGATCAATTATTGTGGATTTTTTTTCTCTTGGGTCTATTATCATGGAATGTGAGTTTCTCTTAAAAAGAAGTGAGCTGAGTCACTTTAATACTATATAAGAACTTTATATTCAATCTAAAAGTTTAAGATTAATCTCAATATTATGTTAAGTGATTATTTATTTTATACATAAGCAATGTGATATTGCATACTATAACATTTTTCTCTCGTATGTTCATGCAACTGCTTTTGAGATTGGTCGTGTGTAATCTTTTTTTTCGAGTCTATCATCGTGTAATTTTTTTCTTGAATTTGTTATCGTGGAGTCTAATTTTTTTTAAATGGGTGAAATGGGTTCGGTACTAATATCATGTAGAAACTTTATAATATTAAATGATCATTCGTTACATGTCTAAATAATGCAGGGATTTTCTTTAACTCTTTCAAGGTCAGGAGGGTTAATTTAACCCTGGTTTATTGATTTCACACTCTTCTTGGTAAATTTTCTAATAGAGTTTATCCCTTCTTTGTTGATTTCACTCTCATTTGGTAAATATTAGTCTCTGTTAAAAGAAAAAAAAAACCTCTGAAATATTCCTTCATTTTGGGAGAGAAAAATAATCATTTAATATTTTCAAAGTATTATATAACATCACTTAAATGATTCTTTCACTAATGTCCTAGAAAAAAATCCAATAGTAACCTACTTTTACAAGACAAGTAAGAGAAAAAAAAAGATGAACTATCTAAGTATGTATAGTTTTTTTATTTATTGAGAGTATTATGTAAAAATAACGTATGGTACTTTAAAACTATTAAATAATAACTTGAAAGAGAAAGTATGTGTTCCTATGTTGGATAAAGACTAATTTCTTTATTTTATTCTACTTATTACCGTTTTTAGAAATTTTTATTAATATTTAGTCAAACTGTTATAATTTTTTAATTTTTCTCGTCGAATGAGCCAAAAAATATATATTCTTAACAAGAATATGAAAAAATTAGAAAAAAAATAAAAATAAACTAATAAGTCATATTCTATGTTATTTATTTTTTATTTTAATAAATATTTTTTTATCTTTTAATTATAATATAATATAAAGTAAAAACATTTAAGCAAAAGCAAAATAGTTGCTTATTGGCTTACGTGATTAGGCAAATGTTTGGGATAGAAATAATTTGCTTATTTGCTTTTTGGTGATTCAATTACTAAACTGCCCCCAATATGGAATTGGCATTAGAATGTATCTCGAATGTATCCATTTAATAAACCTACACATTTAGGGGAAAAATAGTCTTCTAAGAGGGAAAAGAATCACCGGATTTTTAGCTGAGAATGGGTAATAAGCTTGACAATGTAATTTTAAAAAATAATTTTGCAGCAAAACAATGCTAGAAGGATACATAGTATTTAAAAAATTATTTGTTACTAGTGGCTCAACTATTTTGTTTGTTTTGATACTGTAGTTTTTGATTTTGTTTGATCTTATCTTGGTTGTAATTAGATATTGATAAAATATAAATTAACAAGACAATTTATACTAAATCAAATCAAATCAAATCAAATAAAGGTTTTATTTCAATCAATTGCGATCGGCTATATGAATATTTTTACGTCATTCTATTATGTTAAGGTTTTGTTCCATTCAAATCAAATTAAGGTTTTTTTTAATCTTGTAGGTATCCATCGATCATGTAAAACTTTAGAAGCACTTCTCCTATTGAGCCAACTAATTTTGTTTTTATGAGTTACATCATTTGCAACTTCTCCATTTTTATTAATAATTGAACCTAGGTAACAAAAATAATCACTCTTAGGCATCTCTTTGTTCTGAATATTTATTTTTTCATCATTTATACTCCTATTACTGTTAAAATTATATTTCATATATTCAGTTTTGTTCCTACTTACTTGAAACCCTTTTAATTCCAAAACTTTCATCTACATTTTTAGCTTGCCGTTAACCTCACTCATAATCTCATTACTAAGACAATATCATCAGCAAACAATATACATAATGAAATCTCATCTTAAATATGTTTAGTCAATTTATCCATAACTAAGGCAAAGAGATAAGAACTCAAAACTGATCCTTAGTGTAATCCTACTGTAATTGAAAATTTACTTGTTTTTCTTGCAGGTGATCTAATTGTCGTAGCGACTCCATCATACATGTCATTTATCACATCAATGTAACCTTTTATCACTCTCTTTTTCTCCAATGCTCACCATATAATATCTCTAAATACTCTATTATATACTTTTTTTAAGTCTATAAAAATTATATGGAGATTTTTTTTATTTTCTCTATACTTTTCTATTAGTCTCTACAGTAAGTGAATTAGTTCTATAGTTAATTTACTGGGCATAAAACTAAATTTATATTCGTTTAAAATTTTGTACTAATCTTTTCTTAAAATATGTGAGTATGAAAATTTATAGAGCACACATTGAGCCAATTTTTAAATATTTGCCTTGAGCTCCCAATTAGTCACGGTCAATTTTGTATAAATATCAATATATTTATGATATTTGTAAATATTAAAAAAAATAAGAATTTTTGCAACCTAGTTACTTGCACGAATGCTCGTGACAAAATTAGACACACCCCCGTCTCATAAAAGGTAGATCAATGTGCAACAAAATCTATCTTGATCTACCTTTTATAAGAAGATCGTGTTTGAGTGTCATGAGAGGTAGGTCTCACTATGCTGTAAAACTCATTATTTATGGAAAGGCCGGATGTATATAATTCTTCAGCCGCGATACATGCACAGATACATTCCTCTTACAAGACTACACAATCCGACGAGAAGGCTGTGGTTATTGAATATGTAGACATAGCGTTAATTTTTGTCATTGAATCCGTAGACATAGCATTAATTTTTTGAATTTCCTTGGGGAAAGAGGAAGCTTTGGGGTTATTGCCATGAATAGGACAGTCCACATCCTTTTTTCTGATAGGATTTGTCCTTGTAACCAACCACAACCCTGCAGCATCTTCACCTGCTCTTAAATTGCTTCTTCTCCACGCCTATACAGAATGATTGTGATTTGATGTGTACATCGTCTCTGATATACACTGTGTTACTAACCTTTTTTTTTTTCTCTGAACTAACCCACCCCACCCCCCAAACAAATAACTTTAGAAACCAAACAGTGCCCCAGTCCAACTGCATGTGCACAAACCAATCAAAATGCAAACAAAATGACATGAATTTATACTTAGAACTTTAATGGGTTGAATCAAAAAAATAAAAAAATTTAATGGGCTGGTCCTAGATTTTCCACAATCTTAGGGTTTGATTTGTAACTCAATGTTTTTGACTTTTTCTCACTAAAAACGTAATTTGTAAAAAAAATTAAAATATTAAATTAAAATACTAATTTTTAGAATACCGTATTTAAATTTCATCTCTTTCAAAAGACAATAATATCAATACTTGATAATTTATTTGCTACAGCTGTCAACTATATATAATTGTTATAATTAGTTATATAAAGATAATATTATTTAATTTGAACAAAAGCAAAAACAATAATTTTTATCCAATCAAACATTAAATGAGTAGAATAAGTAGACAAAATATAGAAACAAAGTGTAAGGGTGATCAGAGCGAACAACTGTTACGGAGAAACACACGTAATAGGCGCATAGGTACACTGAAGTAATGAGATCGTACAAGTGTGTAAGTGAGCGAATCAGATGATGTGTAGGATGCCGACAAGATGCAACAACAACAATTATTGAGTCACGTTATTCTACAAAGTGGCAAGCTTTGTAAGGCACCCTAGGGGGTGGGTTTGGGCATCTCGATGTAGATGTGCAAACCATGCTATTTGAGTGTGGCAGTTCGACGACGATAGTAGAATCGGTACCGACACTGATTATTTTTAAGGTGATTTGTAAAATTTAAGTCAATATGAAGATTATTGAGCTAAAATATCTTGTATTTTATATATATAATTGAATTAGGATAGAGTTAGAAAATTTACTTAATGTAGAGTTTACAATTATATGAGTTTATGTGTTTTTAAGGTTTTCACCAGTGGTTATAGAAATAATACTTGTGGGAGTTCTAGGTTTATATTGAAAAAAATAGATAGACTAATTGGGTGATTGATGGACGCAGAATCATAGGTAACTATATACAGATTTTTTATCTTTAGTAATTCTTTTCAACATTAACTTAAATGGGTAGCTTTTAAAATTATTCTTGGCATGAATAATTTAAAAATAAGATCTTTTAATTAACAAAATTAGGTAAGACAAAAAAAAAATCTATTCAGGTTTTTAAGTGATTTTTTTAGTGATTTTGTCAACTTTACTTTAAACAAACATACATTTAAAATTTTTCATTTCATTAGAATAGAAGTAAAAAAGTTAAATTAAAACATAATTGTTTGTTTAAGAAAACTAAAGAAAATCAATTAAAAAAATTATACTAACCTCAGCAATTTTCGTCTTTGTCAGTAACGGTATACTGAAAGAAAGTGAAAATTAAAACCGATAACTAAAACAAAAGAAATGTCAGCGTCATTTTAGATTTCTAAGGAGAAGTGTCTGTGTTTTCAATTAATCTCAAAAAAAGTAAATGTACTTTATTTTTTTAAAAAATATACAAACTATAATATTAATTTCTATTAGCATAAAAATAAAAAATAACACAAACACGTATAAGAAAAGCATGTTTTATTCTATTTAATAGAAAAAGATTGGCAACTTTAATTAAACTAATTAACCTACTTAAAATAAGACATATTGAGTTGTGTTTGGTGCTCTTTCGCATTATTAAAGACATCTATAAAAGAATTCATATTAAAATTCCTATGAATGTCTGTTTCAAATAAAAATAATTAAGTAATTTGTTATAAAGTCATTATCTATCTTATTGCGAAATTTATTTTTCATAATTTTCACAGTTAAAAATGCATGTTATGCTGCAACTATATATTGAAATTATAAGACAAATTAATCTATTGATAAGAGAATAAATTGTACCAAAAATTTGCTGGGCTCATCATGAATTAGTTCAGAATGGCTCAAATCAATCGATTATTAAGAGAATAGGTTGTTAATTTTTTTATTTTTGCCAATACTTCAAACAACTCAAAAATTATTAACAAATCAATTATCAACCATTAAATTAACCAAAATAAGCATCAATCAATATACAATCTATTTAATATAACTTAAAAATAAAATATAATCTATAAATTAAAGTCAATTACTCAAATCATATAAGAACACATATCAAGAAAAATAAAAAATTATATATTATTGTTCTAAGTCTTTGAAATAGCTAGTGATAGTGCGGCTGGAATAGGAGGCAGTGCAACTAGAGAATAGGGGGCTTAAGGAAACCTGGCCTAATAAGTAATAACAAAAACCCTAATAAGTGACGATCAAAAAAAAAAAAAAAAAACCCTAATAACTTATTCGACTCTACTTGCCCCTCAATTGATTCCTATTTTCACCCACTTTATTAAGTAGAAGAACAAATTTATTCTACAGAAAAGTCATAGGCCGTTTTTGGAATAATTGTTTATTTGTTTATTTTAAAAAATTTATTTTTATTTTTAATAAATTTTTTTATTATTTATTTAAAATATTATTTTTTTGACTCCTTTTATTAGGATGAGTCATAAAAGTCAAAAAGTTTGAATAAAATATATAAAAAGTTTATAAAAGAAAAAATAAGTTAATAAATTAAAATTTATGTTGTTTATTTTTGTTTTTAGTGAATTTTTTATTATATTTTAATCAAATTTTTTTATTTTTATGATTCATCTCATCAACATAATTTTAAAAGTATCAAATTATATTCAAAAGTTTAAGAAATTTAGCCTAAACAAGCCTCAGAAGACAGAGGGGTTGGTTGTATCTTGTGCGGAAAGCTATGGACCGTTGAAAATGGCTTTACCAACAAAACGACACTCTATACGATAAGGTGATGTTTGTTTTGAGGGTAAAAATTATAGGATATTTAGTATTTTTTTATTAATAGTTTTAGAATAACATTCTTAATGCAGTATTAATCTCTTTTTTTATCCATTCTCATGTTTGGTCGATATTTAATGGGACACCAAAAATTATCATATCTAACCTTTTATTTATAATTTTAAAAATAAGTCTTATACATAAATGACAATAATACGTCACATAATTGTACCTAAATCAACCAGAACAAAACTAAAAAAATAAACGAGTTGTACAATTTTTTTAAAATTTAAAAATTTAAAAAGTAATTATTATATAGTAAATTATAATTTTATCTCTTTAATTAATTAAGAATGTAATAATTAATTTGTAAATAATTTTAAAAATAAAAATTATGCGACAAAAATTCAAAAATCTTGAATTTTTTACATATATATATATATATATATATATATAATATAATATAATATAAGGGTAAATTACACTTACACCCCTCTATTTAAGGGTTATATCACTGTCACCTCCTCTTTTATCTGAAATATCATTTCACCTCCTTACTTTTTGAAAATTGTAACATTTAGATCTAAATTAACTTTCCGTTAACGAAAAATACTGTTTTAACAATGTTTTCACTGTTGAAACAGTGTTTTCACTATTTATTTTTTATTTTTTTAATTACAAAATTTTATTTAAAATTTTATAATTAA
>JAOTRH010101555.1:0-15881 GCA_034768845.1 Heliamphora exappendiculata
CCCTTAAATTTCTAGAGTTTGTGGTTTTTGAAAATTTATCCTAGATTTTAAGATTTTTGAAAAAATTACCTCTAATTTTTAGGATTTTTGATATAAATTATTTCTTTAGTTTTCATTCCCCAAAAACAAAAATAAAAAAAAATTTTCCTTAGATTTTTTATGTTTAACTCCAAAAATAAAAATGAAAAAACAAATCTCTCAATTTTTTTTATGTTTTTCCTATAAAAAAAATTAAGCCCTCTATTTTTGTGATTTTCACTAAAATAATTGCCTTTTTTATTATTTGTTCAAACCATAGTGTCCCTATATTTTAATCTTCATTACACGGGTACCTAAGCTAAGATCTCAAACAGTCACATAACAATCATCATCATCATCATATCAAATCACATAATCATATCACATGTGGGGATCTTAGATATGCATCTATATTTGAGATATATCATAAAAACATGATTTGGTATTTAACAAGTTAGTTTGGGAACTTATCGATTGGCGCTGGCGAGATATATGCTGGTCCGTCTCTCGAAGAAGTACGTCAGTAACGATAGAGTTCATGGGCTTCTCGTAACGCCGCATCCAACCCGGAAGCAAACGGTGAGGGACCGGGGCATACGTTTGTGGATCGAAGGGGTTGGATGGCCCTCCCCAGCATCGGGATTAAGGAAGTCGGCCATCTCGGCCTCAGCAGCAACATTTGCAGCTGCCTGTGCTTCGGCAGCTGCTCATGCCTCCTCCTCAGCAGCGCGGTGGGAGGCACGCTCCGCCTCGAACACAAGGGCATCCATCGCAGTAGTGGGCTGCGTGGTAGTGACCCTGCCAACGGGAAGGTTGGAGGTCGTGCCTTCAAGAGTCCCTATGACGGAGCTCTCGCTCGCGGATGAGCCTCGGATGGCTCCTGCGATGTCCTCAAGGTACCTGTGTCCTACCATATTCGAGCAAGGAAGAAAGGAAAAGGTATTGGTGCAAAGGAAGTGGGGAAAGAAAGAGAGGGTTGAGAGAGAGACGAGAGCGAACAAAGAGCTAGAGAGAGAGAATGGAGTGCACAAATGAACCCCCCGCGCGCCTTAAAGGGCCTTATGTGCGTTTGGAGGTGGCGGTCGCCACCTTTAGTTATGGCGATCGCCATACTGTAGGGGTTTGAAGCTGGCGACTGCCATGCTAGAGGAGAAACGGCTCGGCGGCCGCCAGCCTATCAAACGGTCATGTCACAATTTTAGGGGTTTTAGGGGCTATTTGGGTGTTTTTATTATATGTATGTTTATTTTATTTTCTTTTAGTACAATTATTTTCTTTTGTGCATTTTGACTTTGTATGTGTTATGTTGTTTGCATTTTCAAAAATATTTTATTAGCAAAAATAATTTTCAAAAATAATTTTCCTTAAAAAAAAATTTCTTATTGTGTTTTTCTAAAAAATCTTAGATGTTTTCCAAAAATACTTCAAAAAATATATATTTGTGCATCCTTATCTTTTTGAGGTTTTCTCTCTAGATAAATTTAATTTTAAACCGTGACATGGTTTTTAATTATTTTTATCCTGTGTTTTGTCCCGAGTTTTTAGGTCTTGACTCGACCTATTAATTCGTAGTTTTTCCTCCCGATAATTTTAATTTTAAGTCGTAATTTGGCTTTTAAATTTTTTTATCCCGTGCTTCATCCCGAATTTTTAGATTTTGACTCGACCAATTAAATCGTGGTCTCTCTTTCTGATAAATTTAATTTTAAGCCTTGACTCGACTTTTAATTATTTTTATCCTGTGTTTCGTCTCGAATTTTTAGGTATTGACTTGGCCTATTAATTTGTGATTTTCTTTGATGAGGACGACTTTGAAGTCTTGACTCGACCTTTTAGTTATTCTTATCTCGTTATCATTTCGGATTGTTAGGTCTTGACTCGATCAATCAATTCGTTGTTTCTCTCCTAGTTAAGATAATTTCTAAGATCTTGACTCGATCCTTTTGATTATCTTATCCCCAATCGAGTTCTTAGATCTTGACTCGATCTTTGACTTGTTTATTTGCACTCCCTTTAGATTTTGACTCGATCTTTAGGAGTTGTTTGATTATATCAGTGTTTGTATCATGTTAGCATTTGTTCATGTTAGCATCCGTATCATATTTCGTATCTTGCATCATTGAATTTTGCCCAAGAAAATTATGTTTTGGTCTGATCCCTAGCAAAGGGGTACGTAGGCAGCTCGATAAAAATTCGAGTATGACCAACATCATATGCATACTTATGTGTTTGTGGCCTAAGATTGACGGCTCGATCAAATGGCTGTTACCTCTGGATCTTTGATATAACTTGTATCATGCGCTGTTATGTAAGTTATATAAAAAGGGGCAACTGTAGACACCTCGATTTGACCCTGCCCAATCTTAGGTGAATCCGATAATGAAAACGATTGGAATGGTGCCTCAATACAATTCTCGGGAAGTGATCCAAGCTCGATAATTGAACCCAGTCATCAAAACCTTCAAACCAATGAAATTATGTTGAATCACTAATAACTTGCTATGCAAGTTATTCCAAATGTGGCGACTGCCATGTTCATTGAGGCGACCATCAATAGAACCTCTTGAAAACCCTAGCCAAAATTGGCGACCGCCACCTTCAACATGACGACCACCAACTTGCATTGTGGCGACCGCCAATAGAACCATGTGGAACATTTTCAAACATGGTGACTGCTAACTCGTGATCTAGCGGCCACCAACTCCAAATGGCCTGACATGTCTTAGAGCGTGGTAGTATCGGATTGGTTGAAGAATTCTATAAATATCGTACCCCGGCGTACGTTTTCAAGAGAGAATTTTAGTGAGAAGTTTAGTGAGAGAAGCTCTACTGAGTTACCAAGCAATCCAAGCCCCGACGCCGTAACCCTACCGAAGTACCGAGAGTCGAACCTCCGACCGATACTAAAACCTCATCTTGGATCATTGCCCGAGGATCAAATTGCAATTCCCCGACTTGAGGATTCCTTAGTGATCCAGGTGCTTTGCTTGGATCCCCGATCTTTCTAACTTCATTTTCTACCTTTTTGGAGTGACCAGGTTAATTTGATTCGTTTTATTTTGACTACGTTATTGTATTGCTTATATGGCTGTTACATTTGTGTTCAAATTCAAGTTTTTGCTTATTTTTCTTATTTTATTTATTTGTTTACTTATCTTAAGTTTTTTAATTCATCAAAATAGTGCTAACATAATTTGATGATACGACTAAACAATGTCATTATTGTTATAATATAAGCACTTATATATATATGATTGTAATTGTCAATATTACAACTATTTAATGCTAATTTTTCTTTTAATTGTTAATTTAGTGTTTTCTTTATTAGTATTTTTTTATATTATTTAATCTTTAATTTAGTGCTAATATGTCTTTTCTTTTCTTTTTCTTGTAATATAATTTTATTTTTCTTTAATGTTTTATTTCTTTTTAATGTTAATGTTTCATTTTATTTTTTTTATTTCTTTTTAATATTAGTCTAATGTTTCTTTTCTTTTAGCATTAGCTTAAATGTTCTTTTAATAACTTTTTTTTTCCTTTTCTTCTTCTTTTCTCTTTATTATAATTTCTTTTTCTAGCATTTCTTTCTTTCTTTCTTTTATTTTCTTTTTGTTACTAGCTTTATTTTGTTACTTGTCCTTTTCTCTAATTAAAATGTTATTTTAATTTTTCTTTTATAGTTTATTTTCTTTACTCTTCTTTCATTTTGTTTAAACATAAAATCCATAAAAAAAAATTTTACTTTTAATTTGGCTTCTTTTTAGCAATTTTTTATTATTTCTTTTTTTATTTCTTTTTAACATAAATTCAAAAAACTTTTAATCATTAGCTTAGTTTCTTTTCATTACTTTCATTCTTAACTAGAATTTAACATTTCTAAAGCATGTTTCATGTTAGTATAATTTTGGATTATTTTGGTAGTTTAGGTCATTTTGATCATTTAATGATGTTTTTTTTTGTAATTAATTGTAATATAATTTTTTTTTCAAATTTTCAAGGAGTATACCCCAGATAATTACATGAGTAACCAGTAGAAAAATCTTCTACAATACAGAAGACCCAACCCCTAGCCGAATCGACGGGGGGACCTAACAAAAATTCACATTCCACGCACAACCTGCATGGATAGAAAATACCATCATAGACAACAATCTAGCAAAAAGAACTGGTCATCCAACACAAAATAACAAAATCCTGCTGAAACTCGGCTTCTCAACAAGCTCCAAATCTCAGCCAAGAAATGACCTACTCACCTAAGAAGATTTGCCAATGAACCTCTATAAAGCTGAGAGAATAACCAAACCTCTATGCTCAGGAGGTCAAAGGGGCTTGTCCTCTAACCAATCAGGTAAACTGATGTAGCTTGGGCAAGTGAAGAAAAAAAAACCTCCACAGCAAAATAAAGGCACTGATAAAAGATCCCCCAAGGATCAAACCACAGGTCCAAAGAACAGCCGAAAGGAAACCATTAGAGGTCTATGAGTAAAGTACTAGGGGTAGATGGGCCCTTAGCTAGCCAAAAGAAGCAACGACATATCAGCCCCAGAAAACTCCAGCTCAAAATTGGCCAACACAAATTACTAACCTACCCTGCGCACAGGGTCGCCAAACATAAGCGGTGAGAGACCCCTACAAGTCAGCAATAAGTAATGGGCAGAACATCCATAGAGAATCAAGCTGAGAGAAACCTAGGCCATCCCAAAGGAAACTCAATTATCGAATCCAAACGAAGTAGTCCATCAGCTAGAACCCCACTCAAAGATCCACCAAGGCCCCATCATAGGTACCCAACTAGAAGTACAGATGGGTTCTCATCTAACCCCAAGCAACCTCAGCTCCTCAATTAAAGCAACGCACACCCCAACTGCAAGGAGGAAAGATAGGATATAAGACAACTTAAGAAAGAAAGAACTCAAAAGAACTTCTAACGAGAGGTATCAAGGAACTATCCTAAGAAACCTTAATTTAGATGTATCAATCTATCCAACCACCGGGCAAAAAAAAATTAGGCCCACTCAGTGACCCAATTCCGTACTATCCACTATTTTGGCCCAAACAACTCAAAATCGCCCACAGTTTCTTGTCCACCTACTCATCTGGCCTTACACACTGCCCAAAGCAGCATAGCTGCAACAAAGAGCATTTCCAAGGCCTGCACGCGCGGGACCCACACTACAGCTGCGGATCCCATCGGCATAAGCAAATCGTGGGTCCCAACTTTCATGTTACAAACGGATTTCCCAAAACCAAACAGCCCCTTGCAGGCCTACTATTGGTTGGGAACACACAAAGTCCAGCTAGCATTGTGCAAATCAACCCAAAACTGTGGGTCCCACCAAAACCAGTAGGAAGGCCAACCCACGATTTCTCAAAATCGTGTCTTTTTATGCGTTGAAAACAACCAGCTATGTCACAACCGGGTCCCACTTCTTTTTTGGTGGGACCCACTAATAGCCACCCTATTGCTATGTTAAGCTAATAGACCTGCAATGTTGACCTGACCATCAGCTCATATTTGACAACCCAAAGACGCTGCACAAGCCAATGCACCAATCAACGCGTAAATAACAGCAACGCCAACACTTTACTAGGTTATCAACCTACACTGAACAACCAACTACAACACATGCATGGGCCTCACGCATCGTCTTCCTCAACAGGATTCTTCAAACCCGTACAAACTCACTGCTGGGCCTTAGAACATACTGAAACGCTATTAACAACTAAGAGCAAGCCACAAAAATAGCAAAGATGCACCATTGACGCAACTCGCCGAAGCTTTGAGAATAAGCGACCCAACAGTTGCTTGAAAAATACTAACTCAAGAGAATAACTGGATCAGAATCCCAAACAAATGCTCTGATATACCCAGCAGCAAAAAATTCAGCAACGATAACAACTATATCTAAAACGCAGAAATATACTAACAATGGGCATATTCTAACAGATAACAACTGTATCTAAAACGCAGAAATATACTAACAACAGGCATATTCTAACAAAGGATCGAGAATCTCAAAAACATATAACAACAACCGCATAAATCCCAATCAGGTCACCATGGCTGAACCACGTCAGATCTCAGAACACCAACCTAATGATAGTACCTCCATGGATAACCTACCTGGACCTGAGCCATCATTGGAGAAAAGCTTTGCAAACCCAAACCTTCTAAAGCTGGGGAACAGAAGAAACAAAACACGATATACACGAAACAAAGATATAATGAGAACATTTAGTGTCGTAGATTCACCCAACCATTGCCATGGGAGTGATCCAAAGGCATCATAGAACCAGAGCCCACTGTTGACGCTTGGGGAGAGCTTTCTCTAGAGACAGAAGCTCTCCCTGGGCAATTTTTCATTTTTAATAATGTTATTAGCAATCTTTATGCTCATTTGTACTATGATTTTCATTTAGCAACTTTTAGCATATTTTTGTTCTTTTATTTGAATCATGCTAACTTAGGTTATTTTAATAATATTGCATGCGAGTGTGCTCAATGTATCATTTAGTTAAAAATTGCATGCCGCAGGATTTAAGACTTAGAACTTTTATTTTGAAACTTGTTTTATTTGACGTTCTATATACCTACGTTATGTATTTTCATTATTTGATTTTAGATGTTCCTTCTTTGCCTTAACTTTCTTCATTTTCATGCATTTGAGAAATCCCTATTAAAGAACCAATGATGATTAGTATAGGCCAATCTTACGGTTCGACGAACGGGGTGCCTAATACTTTTTCCGATTTGTACCTTAGCCCCCGAACCCTTTTTCTCGAGTTAAACATTTTAAAGATCAGTAGCCATTTTTATTTTTTTTTAATTTTTCTCAAAAATTAAGTGGCGACTCTATTTTCAACAAAAAAGAGATTTTCAAAATTTGGCTTTCAAGGTGTTAAAATATTTTTTAAACATCTTTGAATTTCCTTATTTTCGACCATTTTCAAAAACTCCAAAATCCTGGCGCCACACTATCCTGTCATAAATTGTCTGTCTCCTTGACTAGAAGTTGTACTGGGTGTTACATGATATGCGTTGTGGTGAATTTTGTGCCGTGAGATTAGTTAGAAGGTTAAGGTGTTTTGCTTCTGGGTCTTGACTCATGACATTCGTACCATAGGTGAAGATGAGTTCTTAGAGAAAGTCATCCTAGAGGGAGAAGAAGAGTTTAAAGAACAAGTTGAGTTTCAAGAGTACATGGATCCTGCTGATGCATTCTGAGGATACGAGACCTCTATTTTTGTTCTTATAATCAGTTCTCTCGTACTTAGTGTAATTTTTGAAATTTTTTAGTAAAATTGTAATAGTTATGTACATTGGAATAGTTCAGAACTCCTTTATAATGTAATAACTAATGTATATAAATATGAATGTATGGCTAGTATATCCCTATATTTATATTTATATATATCCTGACATGCCCAGATGATGGGGCATCACATTGTGCCTTTTAATGATTCTATAGATGTGTCGTAACAATGTGTGTGTATGTACGTAGACCTCTATTACTCTTCGGTGAAAGTCCAAAACTTTTACACAAGTAGGTGCTTCGTTCTTTCTGGTTAATCCCCATAAATGAAGTAGTTGCCCTAGTGGGAGATATTTGTTGTTGTAGCTTCGTATAGAACTTGTCACTACCTAGCGGGTCACTAGATGCCTCGGACCTAGGCTAATGGACGAGAGTTTATAGTTTTTACCTTTGTTGCCGGTGCGACAGAGTCGGTACATGGGAATCATTGTGGGTTGTAGAAACCTAGTTAGAAAACAACTTAAACTGTTAAGTGTTATGGAATTATATGAAAATTTGTGATTTTAAAGATGGAAAACCATTTTTAGACTTGTGTTGTCGAGTTGTTCATATAATTTGTGATTGCATGTTATGCTTTTAATTCATGTTAGTTTATTCCTATTGGGCTTCGGCTCATATTGTGGGATTTAAAAACTTTTAGGTGAATTTGATCACATGGATTGATCTCGGTGAGCTCTAGAGGAGGCGAAGACAGAAACTCTTTTGTTATTATTAGTAGTTCTATTGATAAGTTGTTATCATCATTTTTTATTTGGATTATGTAATGAAGTTATACGTTTTTGGACTTGAAAACATGTTGTATATGTCCTGATGCCTTGGTTGTATTTTGAAAAGTGGTTCGGAGCCAGACCACTCGACGTACAGCTCGAGAAGTCTATCAAGCGGTCAAACTGTACTCTCAATTGTTTTGCAAGGTGAAGGAACACTGTTCAGGCAAGAACCACCCGAGCGGTCTGGGCAATTTTTTTTAAAAAATTTATTTGTTTGTTTTAAAGCTTGGATTTTGAGGGGTGTGACCTTACTCTTTTGGGTTATTCTTTTAAATAAAATAAATCCTTAAATGTGCACTTTTCAAAGGTTTTAAGCTCGGTTTCGTTTATGTTCTTGGACCCGTGTTGGCTCGGGTGGTTTTGATGGAGTTTGAAATCATATGATGGATTTTTCTTGAGTAGTTCACGTGACCCAGGTTTTGGGACGTGACAACTTAGTATCAAAGTTCTAGGTTTGAATATCTAGGAGCCATAAGAGAGTTGCATTACCTGGTGAGAATAATTACGTGTGCTTGATTGCATGTATTTAAAAGTTTTGATAAAATGATGATGATAATTATCTATCGAGCATGAGGACGTCGTGTATACGTGAGCATGGAGGTTGGAACTTATGATTGATTGGTCTTGCATTTGGGCGTATAAATTAACAAACTTGGAAGCTAAGTTAGATATGCGTTTGGTTGATGTACTTTCTAGCAAGGAATCTAAGTAGGTTACCCATATTGACTCAATAGTCTTGCTGATACTCCTTAGTACGTGGAGTCTGTTTACATGATCTTAAATGGCTAAGTGTTAGTATGACTATGTGATTTGTATCTATAATAACATGATGATTGAGTCTTATGTTGTTATGCTCTATATTTCTTTTCATATAGAAGTTATGTCTGCACAAGGAGGACGAGGTTGTGGTTGAGGCCATGGCCATAGTTTAGACCAAGGGAATGCACCAATCCTTGATGTTGGGGATGTTAATGCACCCAATTGACCAGTAAACGAGGTAGGAATGCTACTTGAGATTGTGGGTTCCATCCGTCAGCTAGCTGAGGCCGCTAGGGGAGGCGCAAGAGTACCTAAGCCGAGGGCAACTGTTGCGATGTGGGAGTTTTGACGTCTTGGTCCTCCTACTTTTGTTGAGGATCCCAATCCTAAGGTGGCCACAGAATGGCTGGAGCTTGTGGCAAGGATTCTAGATACATTGCAGATAGTCGAGGATGACTTGAGGGTTGCATTTCATTCATTTCAATTAACGGGTGACGTCCATGAATGGTGACAATTTGCCAGAACTACCGTGGAGGGTACGCGGGCAACTTTTGCCAAATTATTTTTGGAGAAATACTTTTTTGAGTCCTCTAGAGACTTGTATTGGGAGGAATTTCTTTCTCTCAACCAAGGGGTAATGACTGTGGTTTAGTATGAGGCAGAGTTCATCAACTTGTCCCATTTGCATAGGACGTTGTAGCTATAGACGAATTGCATGCAAAGAGATTTGAGAGGGGCTTGAGACCCGTGATTAGAGATCGAGTGGTGGCATTGAGGATGCGCATATTTACGGACTTTGTGGAGTCAGCCATTACCATAAAAAATACCTTGAATGAAACACACAAAGCTAAAGAGAGCATAACCCAACAGGGTGGAGGAGATGCGTAGTCTGAGGGGCACAGGAATAAGCGACAGAGGTCATCTGATCCAAATTGTCATCCTGTGGGATCATATCAGCAGCATTCAGTACCGGCACCCTTAATGGCTTCATTAGGAAGGCCGAAATAGAGGGAACTCATTTATTTTTAGTACAGGTAGCCAGGGCATCATGTGTCGAATTTCTTACAAAATGGATAATTTTAGAGTTCAGTACTTGTTCAGTCTCAGGGGAGAGAGCCACCAGTCTATTTTGCGTGTGGCCAGCCAGGGCATTTTCCTAGGAGTTGCACTCAGGGAGAGAGTTACAGAGCACGACAGGTGTTGTTCAATCTGCACTGGGATGATAGATTTACTGGCAGCCGCAATAGTAGCTAGTAGCTAGACTTCTAGGGTTACAAAAGGGAGTCAAGTTCATTTGGAGTGAGTTTTGTGAGTTAACATTCCAGGAGTTGAAGAAAAGATTGACGAGTACCCCAATGTTAGTTATTCCAAAACAAGGTTTGGGTTATACAGTATATTGTGATGCGTCGCACGATGGCTTGAGGTGTGTCTTGATGTAGGAGGGTAAGGTTGTGGTTTACGAATCTCGACAGTTAAAGGCGCGTGAACAAAATTATTCATCGCATGATTTGGAGTTGACAGCAATGGTTTTTGCCTTAAAGGCATGGCAGCACTATCTGTACGGTAAGCATTTTGAGATTTTTTCGGATCACAAGAGTTTAAAATACTTATTTTCTCAAAATGACCTAAATCTATGCCAGCGACGGTGGGTGGAGTTGATAGAGGACTACGACTTTGATCTCTAGTTTCACCCCGGGAAGGCCAATGTCATGGCCGGCGCTCTTAGCAAGATATCTCGTGGTTCATTGGCTTCTATTGCCGTGCGAGAGTGGGACATACTCAAGGAGGTTGGTGAGTTTGATTTGTGTCTCAACGAGATAGAGGAGGGTACGACCTTGTTTTCAGTGGTTTCGCGGCCCATGTTGATTGCCCGTGTTCTGGAGGCTTAGTAGACCGTTTAAGAAGCTCATATGTTTTAGGATCATGTGGCCAGTAGGAGAGACACCAAGGGATGGGTTGTTAGTCTAGATCAGAGTTTGAGGTTTGTTGGGAGAGTATTTGTGCTAGAATCATGCCGTAATAATGTGTTTCATGATTTCCACCATTCTCGTCTTATGGTGCACCCAGGAGGCACCAAGATGTATCATGATTTGTGTCGTTAGTTCTAGTGGAAGGGAATGAAAGATGTGGTTCTATTTGTTTCTCAGTACCTTACTTATCAGCAAGTGAAGGCAGAACATGAGAGGCCCGCAGGGTTGCTATAGCCGTTGCTAGTATCAGAATGAAAGTAGGAGAACATCACGATGGATTTTGTGTATGGATTTCTTAGATTGCCTAAAGGGCATGATACTGTGTGGGTTATGTTTGATAGATTGACGAAGTCTACGCACTTTCTTCCCATTTGTGTGAAGGATTCCATGGATAAGTTGAGTAGGTTGTATGTTAGTGAGATTATTCTGTTACATAAAGTACCTGTATCTATTGTTTACGATCGAGACCCATGCTTTACATCGCGCTTTTGGCAGAGTCTTCAGGTATCTTTAGGGATAAATTTTCTTTACAGTACTACTTTCATCCTCAGATGGACGGTTAGTCTGAACGTACCATTCAGATTCTAGAGAACATGATGAGAGCTTGTGTGCTCAATTTTTGATGGTCTTGGGAGGATCATTTGTCGTTGGTAGAATTTTTTTAGGTAATTAACTGTGACATAAAAGAAGAAATAATTACATGAATACAAGGGGCACGATCCCGGGCCTTACAAACCCAAAACACCGACAAAGCATAAAAACCAGAACCCAAAGCAACAACAAAACCCCAGCTTTAGGCTAAGCCATAACCAAAATAAACGGCACCACCAAACATTATAAACAAAGAAAAATAAAAAAACTAAAGCAAAACCAGTAGCAGGAACGGGACCAATGAAACCACCCACACAGAAGAGGATAGCCTGTTTTGAGGGGGAAACCAAACGCCACACCTGGGACAAATATGCCAAAGAACAACAGAAATCCACTTCAGCCGCAACTAAAATGATCCATCAAAAACCAAATTTCCGAATTAAAACAAAAAAATGGATGGAAGCATAAACCATCAATCTATGAAGTGTAGCAGCCAAATTACTCCAGAACCAAAACCACAAGAGGAAATCAGCACTAACCGAACTTGGGAGTCCACAAAAACCCACACAAGCTGCCCCGAAACAATATAAATAGCCCCACCACCCAAAAACCCACACAAGTTGGCAGAGTTTGCGTATAATAATAGCTATTAGTCTAGCATTGGGATGGCATCTTTCGAGGCTTTGTATGGCAGTCCATGTAGGTCGCCGGTGTGTTGGGCATATGCGGGAGAAGCTATAGTTTTGGGACCTGACTTGGTGCGAGAAACGATAGAGAAGATTACTATAATTTGCCAACGTCTGGTTACGGCCTAGAGTCTCCAAAAGAATTACGTTGATCAGAGGAGAAGGCCTTTAGAGTTTGGGGTAGGGGACCACGCGTTTTTAAAGGTTTCGCCACGTTGAGGTTTGATGAGGTTTAGCCGTAGCGGGAAGTTATCACCACATTTTATTGGGCCATTCAAAATCTTAGAGATGATTGGAGAGGTGGTATACCGTCTGGCCTTGCCTCTTCAGTTGTTGTCGGTGCACAATGTGTTTCAAATTTTTATGCATCAAAAATACGAGACTAACCCATCACATATCTTGGATTGGGCTGAGTTTCGAGTGGACAAGGATGTTTCTTTTGAGGAACAACCTGTGAGGATTTTGGATACGAAGGAGCAAGTGTTAAGACGGAGAACAATTGCCTACGTTAAGATTCTATGGCTTTATCACAGTGTCGAGGAAGCTACGTGGGAGCTTGAGTCTGAAGTCCGTGCTAGGTACCCGGAGTTGTTTTCTTCTTGATCTCGTAACGAATTTTGGGGGCAAAATTCCTTAACATGGGAGAGTTGTGAGACCCAACTCCTTTTTATTTTGTTATGTACATATGTAACATGTTGGTTATCATTTTAATCGTTATAGAAAAGCATGTTTCTATGTGTTTTATACATGGGTTAGGTCAGAGTGCACCTTGGCCTCAATCCCAGTTCTGTTGGGCGCGCGGCCGAAAGTTGGAAAACTTTTCTTGGCAGGACTGGTCATCGATCTTTAGACCGCTCGAGCACTTTATTTGCGTGGGTTATATATATGGCAGCCAGTGGCCTTGAGTTTTGAACCAAAACTTTCTCAATAAGCTTCCTTTCTTACTTGTTTGGAGATAAACCATATCCTCTGTCTTCTTCTAGCTTTTAGCTTTTTTCAGGCTCAGTTCTTGGTGTTGGGATAGTCGATCCTTGATATATGCACCATGGGCATTGCATTCTTCCAAATGAAATCTCATTTTTCTAACTTTGGTTTCTCGCCGGTGTTTAAAGCGTCGAGTTTTTAACTCTCAGTAGTAGGATCCTAGACTATCTTGCTTTAAAAGGCTGCAACATGTGATTTACACTCGTTTTTATCATTTTAAAATGCTATAAATGTTTAACTTCGTGTTTAAACCTTGTTTGATGGGAATAAAAAGCATGTTAAGTGTGTTTGTGGTTTATTACAAAGTTAGTAGCCGTATGTGGCCACGGTTTTCGAAAAGATGAGTTTTAAAAATTAGAAGAATTTATGTATATGTTGCGAAAACATACTTTTGGAGGTTTAAAACTAACCATTGGGGTTGAGCCTTGGTTTTTAAATGATTTAGTTGGAATGGTGTGTTGGCCTAACAAGGTTTCAACCCGTTTTGATGATAACAAACTAAAACTTTTAATTGTGTAAATTGAGTGTGTTCACATGAATTCAATGCAATAAGCACAATTGAGAACGCAAAATGAAAGCCATGAAGTATGAAAAATCTATTTAAATGACTATGATCCATAGAGTACTTGAAGACTAAGAGAAAGGGCTTGAAGAAATTTTATGAGTGTAATGCATCAAAACCTATGTAAGTTCACATACCATTTGTTATATTTGTGAAAGCTCATAGGTGACCTTAGTTGGACCACAAGTGCTTAATATTTCATGAAAAATTATTTTCAAAGTACAAAATGTGTTTTAAAAGGATTCAAAAGAAGTTCAGCAAAAAATATATAAAAAGTGTGTGAAGAAAATTAGTATACCTTCACTATTTTAGTTATAACTTTTTGTACAAAATGAATTCTGCTATAAGACTGAACCATTGGAGATTAAACTTATGGGGCTTCAATTTGGACACAAGGATGACCCTATTTGGAGTTCGGGTGAAGGAGTTATGCTCGTTTAAAGTCGGGACAATAGAGCAGTCGAGTTTCACAAGGTCAGTTGACCGAACTCCCTATATCAGTCGACTGAAATGCTTATGTTATGTTTTTATATGAACGTTCAGCAATTTAGTCGATCGAACTACCGATTTCAGTCGACTAAAGTGTCAAAATTTTGATTTTTGTGTCTAACGACTAGTTAAAGATTTTTATATATTTTGCAACGGCTAGTACTTGATTTTTTGCTATAAATAGACCACCATTTCACTATCAAATATAAGCTAGTACTCTACCATTGAAACTCTCTTGGATTATATCTTTCTTGAATTTATTTGTCATATATTTCTTTGATTTCATTAAAAGGGAGTCTTACCCATAAAAATTCTCCTTTGAGCTTTTACTTATATATCATTTGGAGTGACCATTAGTGTATTTCATCTTGTACTCATCTACTCATTTGAGGAGTGTTCGTTGTTCACCCAATTTGTGAGATTTCATCTTGTAAGCAAGTGAGGGTTTTTCACTTGTAGTTAAGAGCTTGAGTGCTCTTGTGCTTGAGAAAGAGATATTCTTAAGAGAGGCATCTCTGCTTAGTAAAGGAGAGAGGCATCTCCGCCTAGAAGAGGGATTGTGACGCCCCGTCCTCCGGGCACATTGTGACATATATAAATATAAATAAATGGATATTCTAGCCATTCATTCATATTTATGTACGTTAGTTATTACATTATAAGGGAGTTCTGAACTGTCCAAAATTACATAACTATTACAGTCTCATCGAAAAAATTCAAAATATCGCTAAGCATAGGAAAAACTGCATGTAAGAACAAAGTAGTAGAGATCTTGATTCTTCAGAATGCATCGGCTGGATCCATGTCCTTTTGGAATTCACACTATTCTTCCAACTCTTCTTCTCCCTCGGGGATGAACTCCACAAGATACTCCTCACCTGTGGCACAAATGCCACGAGCCAAGGCTCAGAAGCAAAACACTCTAACCTTCTAACTAATCTCACGGCACAAAATTCACCTCAACACATATCATATAACACAAAATACAGTTTATAGTCAAGGAGATAAAGAAATTTATAACAGGGTAGCAGGTAAGTAAATAAACATGTGCATATGAGATGCCGTGCATGAAATGCAGATGTCTAACCAAGCATGCACCCAAATTTTAACAGGAATTCCACACCGGGAATCACCAGAGTAGACTTATGTTGGAGGCAATACTGCCAAGATCATTATTTTTGTAAAATAATTTTCGATAAAAAATTAACTGGACGGACAAACGCCAAAATGGGCTCCAGATAAAAATTTTGACGTCGAATGATCAAAAATGAACCCGTGCAACTAAAGTTAATTTAGAAGAATATCTTTTGTAGATTTAATCTTCAACTACGATTTAATTCCAAGTTGAAGCTCCAGTCAGATCTTCTGCTGTATTCCCTTACGCGATCCTCGAAGATAGTGTGAGCTACGATCCTTCAAGAACTCGTACCGACAGAACCCCGATATATTTAAGTCTTAAAAGACAAAAATAATATATGAGATATCTGATATATGATCTATCAATCTCAAACTGGTTCTGCCTACCCGCGTATATATAGGGCTACAGTAAGAACATGGAGAGTAATTATGAGTAAGACTTTCAGTGGAACACAAACACCTACCAGCGGCTTCGTAATTAAAGAAAGACGCATAGCGGTATCTGCAATTATGAAAAATCAGCAACGATTTCTGCAATTTTTATAAAATACTGAATTACAGTTCACACCACTAAAAAACTATAATTGCACTCTGACCCATAA
>JAOTRH010101586.1:0-15880 GCA_034768845.1 Heliamphora exappendiculata
TTGTTTGCTTGTTAGTATGACGTGACCCGTAAGTAGATGTGCTTAAGTGATGCGAATATATGTGGTGTTATCTTACCCTTAGGGACGAGGGATAGGATGGTGCCATTTGGTCTATAGTTGGTAGGCGAGATTCATTTTGTTTGTGTTGCGTATGGTTACTATCATGTACGGATAGTGATGTGCTGGTGGTACTTATGTGGTGACATAAGAGACGGATGTTTTCAACTAAATGTTTGTGTTTTTGGTAAGTGTACCGGAGTCGTGAGTTCGAGACTGTGGTGTGGTTTTACCTACCCGTTTGGTTGTTACCTCTCTGTTGAGAATTGAGTGACATGACGCGAATCTATGAAGTGATGTCATACAATGATGCGAGTATATGTGATGTTGTATTTGGTGATTAATCAGTGAGGGCTTGGTGGACATGCGCGATGTATCGTTGGGATGCGAAGGGGTGAACGATAGTTAGTGTGTTTGAGTAGAAATCTAAGTGTCAAGACCTAGTGCGACGAATGATATACGCATTGTGAATGATGGTTGATAACGTTTGTACAAGGATGGTAGATGTCTTTACAAAGGCTTGCGGTTAGTCTTCTCTTGAGGCGAGTGTATAATGATTGTCCAAAGTGGTAGTGACGTGGAGCAAGAGCTTAGAGCCGATTCGTTGTCTTCGTAGAGGGAGAGATGTTTTGTGGGTGGTTGAATAGTGTGATTATCCTTCCTTGGTGAGAATTAAATGTTGGGGCATATGAGTGTGGGCTCGTTTGCCCTTGGTTCCTTGGAGAGCCCATTTGTTTTACCCTGTAAACCCGAGTGTTTGGGTGATGTTTATGAGGATGTAGTTCGGTTTGTATGGAATGTCGATAGCCTTAGCTCTCATTGAGTAAGATCCTTAGGGAAGTTTAGCGACAGAGTTATTTTCGTGATGAGATTCTCGAATATCAATTCTGTGTGATTCCTATAAGAATGCCAGACCATGGTTTAGTTGTTACCCTCATAATTAGGAGACCGTGTTTGGAAACGTGTCGGAGATATGAGGTTTAAAAAGAACGTAGAAGGGTTTGATGGTGTGGTTGGCCTAGTTCTAAGATGGAGTATTTTGAGCATGATATGTCTGGAGATTGTTTATGTTCGACTATAGATTTAGAGGTGGGTATGCTATTTGTTGCCACATGAGAACGAAGTGTGTAATGATAAGTTCCAATAGTAAACCGTGTGGTTTGGGTGGCCAAAGGCAATAGGTGAGAAATTGTGCATTAAGATGTCGATAATAGATGTATGCCTGGGAAGTAGAAGTGCTGGAAGCGTTTGCATGATAGTGGAAGTTATTAGTAACTTTGAATAAAGGAACTTAAGAGTAAATTTCCGTTGTTTGGGTGCTGTAAGCCTTCCCTGTAAGTTGCTGGGACAGTTGGTTAAAGGTTGTGATGTGGCTCTGATTTATCTAGTGAAAGTTAGGTTAGTAAAGTGTAACCTTATGAAGTGAGGTTTTAGCGTGATGGAAATATTAGCATTGTGTCTCAGAGTATGAAGGGTAACGAATTTGTAGTTCTATGGGAGGTATGGTGCAAGGTATGAGGATTGACAGTAGTCTTATGTGTGCAAATGAAGTCTGAGAGTTGAGAACTTAGTATAGTGGATGATCTGGATGTCGTTGGGAACTAAATTTTGATGGACTCTGGGAATACGTTGAGGATGGGTCAAGATTTCTGGCTGGCCATGTGTTTCTTGGGAAGGAGATATGATTGTCTTGCAAATAGTTGTGGTGTACGGACTGTTCTACTACGGTTGGGTGTAACTGTTGGTTTGTTGAGTGATTCCTAGTTAGGCTGTTTGGATGATTGGGATACTGAGTTTCTCGTGGATTTTCTGGGTGGAATTCATTCGCTCTACTGTGTGAATGTATGTGTGTAGAGTTGTGTTCCCTTTGAGGTCAAGTTGATAAGAGTGTTTGTTCTTGTTGACGAGGGAGTTAGTATTGAGAACATAAAATCCTTTTCGGCAATGATCAGCTGAGAATCGTTAATCGTTATATGTAGCATGTCCGGGGTTATGTAGGTATGGTTGTACCTCTGGCTCTTGGCAAAGTGGGAAATTTGTTGAAACCTTGTGGTTGAGATATTCATGTGATGTGTTTCTGATATGCTCTTGTGAGTTTGGGTCTATGTTCTATTTGGAGCTATGAATTACTCTGAAGTCTTAAAGTGTGAAGAGTAGGTCAACCATTTGAAGAGAAGGCGCGAATATATAAAATAGTAATGATGAGTGGGAGCAATGCAAGTGCAGAGGTTACAAATTATTTAATCTAACGCATGGTAGACTTGAAAGGCTAACAGGTATTTGTATGGATGTGATTCAGTTTATTTGGGACTTTGAACTTATGAAGAGTGCTCAACCCTAGTGGCTCATGAAGTTCAAGTGGCAGCGTTGGTGTCACACCCCAAACCCAGGGTCACGTGAAAATCCACCAAACACCAGTTTTACAAAAAAAATAGGTTCTCATACATTCAAATCCACCTGTTGAAATCATAAGAAAACCCAATATGCATATCTCATAAACAGTAAACATCCCGTATAACATGCATAAATATATCGCCTTATGGCGTACAAAATGGCCTTCAGGACTAGGCATACCAATAAGAAGGAAAACTATAAAAGTCTTCCGCCATCACGGGCATCACTAGAGCTACACCTCATCCACATCATCACTTGAAAATAGTTTTACAGAAAAGTCCCACTCGTGAGCCGAAACTCAATAGAAATAGACAATAAAGTTGTAAAGCAGGTAATATGCAATTACATGGTGGGAGCAAACTCAACCACAGCCCAAAATGGGTTTCCATCCAAAAACCCACAAGTTTTCCCATCAGGCCAACACAAGCCTCCCAAACGGTTTTATTAACATAAAATCCTATTTCCATCCTTAAACCCATAAATTTGCAAATAATGCAAGTAACCATCATAATTAAGGAAAAACAGTAATAAAAACATTGTTCCCTTGCGGAATGCACCATCGCAGAATAAGAAGAGTAAGATCCTATGTACCGACTCAATCACAAGAGGATAGAGGTAGCAACTATAGACCCCTATCTATTATCTAAACCTCAGATATCGTGGGATCGCCTAGATACACACAAGTTCTATACGGAGCACCATGAATGTAACCACTCAATTTACGGGGACTAGCCCGAAGGACTTGAGTATCTACTCTGCGCACATTTTTGGACTTACACCGAGTGCAACTGGTGCCAAATACACGTCATCCCGGTACATCTAGATATTCTTCTAAAAATAGTACTGTAGCTCAACTACGAAAATAATTCCTCAAAACAATATATTATACATGTATAAAGATCCATCCATCAACATGGAGATCAAACAAAACATTTTCAAAATGTTTTTCCCCATTTTCACAAAGCGTTTCAAAACCTGAGACTCAACCCCGAATGCGAGCTCCAAACATCCAAAACATAAAATGTTGAGATTTCCATCAAAATCCTCTGTTTTCCAAAAAATACAACCGTTTTCAAGAACACCCTTTGAAAATCATAAAAAAAATCACATGTCATATGATGTACTAAACCAAGAAAAGCGAAAAATATACTTTTTTCCCGAAAAACTAAGATTTAAACATAGATATGACATTTCATGAATTTTCTATCAGTGAAAAAGCATACAATTACATATAACACCTTAATACAGCAGTAGGGTTTAGAATCCTACCTCATTGGGTAAAAACTCGATGCCTCAAAAATCGAGTCTCGTCGGAACGAGAATCAGACCGGATGAGCGTGAAGCTAGCAGTGTGAATAGCAGGGATCCACAAGCTGAACGTCGAAAACTAGGCTCAGGTGGGCCAAAAATGTAGAGAGAAGGCACAGAGAATGGAAAGAAATAAGCTTTTCCAAACATTCCAAGGGCTAGAATACATATAGGCACGCGAAAAATACTGTTCAGTCAACTGAAGAGAGCACTTCAGTCGACTGAAGTGCCTCGAGAAACACAAATCGCCGTAGTTCAGTCGACTGAACCCCTGAGTTCAGTCGACCGAACTCAAGAAAAATGGTTCAGTCAACTGGACCAAGCCCCCCAGTCGATCGAACCCAAGGTTCTCAACCTACTGGTTTTTAGTTCAGTTGACCGAACTCACCGGTTCAGTCGACCGAATAGCCTATTATTTTGGTCTCGGGTTTTGTGTTCTAAGGCCAACCAAACAAGCCAAAAACCAACCCAACCCATCTAAACAAGGTCCGAGAAAGCTTAAAACATATCTATACATGTTGTTCTACAACTCAAAACATAAACCAAGCATCGATGATATGTAACATGAAGGAAAAATAAGTCAACATTTATATATATCAAAATTAACAAGGTTCGGGGTCTCACAACTCTCCCCCCTTAAGGAATTTTGCCCCCAAAATTCTCTACATGCTCACGAGGTAAACATAACTGGATATCTAGCATGCATCCCAGACTCATGCTCCCAAGTCGCTTTCTCAACCCTGTGATGAAGCCACTAAACTTTGACATTCACAATCGTTCTCCCCCGTAACACTTGCTCCTTTGTATCTAGAATCCTCACATGACGCTCCTCATACGTGACATCCTCAACAACTCGCAACTCAGTCGAATGCAAAATATTAGACAGATCCAGCTCATACCTCCGAAGCATAGAAATGTGAAAGATGTTATGCACAGATGCCAACTGAGGTGGCAAAGCAAGACAGTATGCTACCACCACAATGCTCTCCAGGATCTCGAAGGGTCGAGTAAAACGTGGTGATAGCTTCCTGCGACGGTCAAACCTCATCAGCCCTCTACGAGGCGAAACTTTCAAGAACACATGATCCCCCACAGGAAATTCTAACGGTCTCCTCCTCGGATCCGTATAACTCTTCTGGCCGCTCTGAGCTGTCACCAGACGCTGACAAATCACGATAATCTGCTCCGTCGTCTCCCGTACTAAGTCAGGTCCCAAAATAGTGGTCTCTCCCACCTCTGTCCAACCTACCAGCAATCTACACGGTCTACCAAACAAAGCCTCATATGGTGCCATCCTAATACTGGACTGATAGTAGTTGTTGCGTGCAAACTCTGCCAATGATAGGTGATCCTCCCAAGAACCCTAAAAATCAAGCACGCAGGCTCTCAGCATGTCTTCCAAAATCTGAATAGTCCTCAAAGATTGACCATCAGTCCGAGGATGAAAAGCTGTACTAAAAGTCAAGCTCGTCCCCAAGGCCATCTGAAGACTCTGCCAAAAGCGCGATGTAAAGCGCGGGTCTCGATCAGAAACAATGGTCACCGATACTCCGTGTAGTTAGACTATCTCTCGAATGTACAATCTACTCAATTGGTCCACTAGGTATCTCACTCGAATAAGGAGGAAGTGCGTAGACTTCGTCAACCTGTCCACTATAACCCAAATAGCATCCCGCCCCTTCAGCGAGCGTGGAAGTCCGGATACAAAATCTATAGTGACATTCTCCCACTTCCACTCGGATACAGGCAACGACTGTAACAATCTTGCAGGTCTCTGGTGCTCCACCTTTACTTGCTGACAAGTAAAGCATCAAGAAACGAATTGGATCACATCCCTCTTCATTCCTGTCCACCAAAACTATCGGCGTAGATCGTGATACATCTTCGTGCCTCCTGGATGCACAGCAAGATGCGAGTGATGAAAGTCATGTAGCACCTCAGCACGGCACGACTCTAGCACAAACAGATGTCCTGTCAACTTCAAACTCTGATCTGAACCCACCGTCCATCCTGCTGTGTCCTTCTCGCTACCAATGCGGTCCCGTATCATCTGAGCCTCCTGATCAGTCCCTTGAGCCTCTAATATGCGTGCAATCAATGCAGGTTGTGAAGCTACAGAATATAAAGTCACACCTCCCCCTGTCTCCCTGAGACATAGATCAAACTCCCCAATAACCCCGAGTATATCCCATTCTCGTAGAGCCACAGAAGCTAACGAGCCATGAGATTTCCTGCTAAGCGCATTATCTACGACATTTGCCTTACCTGGATGGTACTGTAAATCAAAGTCATAGTCTCCCAACATCTCCATCCACCGTCGCTGTTGAAGATTCAGATCTTTATGTGAAAACAAGTATTTTAAGCTCTTTTGATCAGAGAAAATCTCGAAATGCTCACCACATAGATAATGCCGCCATGTCTTCAAAGCGAAGACTGTGGCTGCCCACTCCAGATCATGAGTCGGGTAATTCCCCTCGTGTATCTTCAGCTGCCGCGAGCCGTAGGCTACAACCTTACCTCCATGCATCAATACATAACCCAAACCGTCAAGTGATGTGTCACAGTATACTGTACAGCCCAGACCTCGCTTAGGAATAATCAACACTGGCGCACAGGTAAATCTTCTCTTCAGCTCCTGGAAAGCTGACTCACAGGAATCACTCCACACAAAACTGATTCCCTTCCACATCAGACGCGTCATCGGTGCTGCAAGCCTAGAGAAGTCCCTCACGAACCGCCGATAATATCCTGCCAAACCAAGAAAAGTACGTATCTCAAAAACATTCTTCGGTCGCTACCATTCTGTCACTACACCAGTCTTCGTCGGGTCCACTGATACCCCATCCTTTGACACCACGTGTCCAAGGAACCTCACCTTTGACATCTAGAACTCGCACTTCTCAAACTTTACATACAGGCAATGTTCTCTTAGAAGCTGCAAGACGACGTGCAGATGCTCCTCATGCATCTCCCTTGTGGGCGAATAAACCAGAATATCGTCCACGAACACGACCACAAAACTATCCAGGTAGGAGTGGAAAATACGATTCATCAAACCCATAAATGTAGCTGGACCGTTCGTCAGATCGAACGGCATAACCAGAAACTCGTAGTGATCATAGCGAGTCTAAAAGGCAGTCTTCGCTATGTCCTCGTCCCGAATCCTCAGCTGGTGATATCCTGACCTCAAGTCAATCTTTGAAAAGTAGCGGGAACCCCTCAACTGATCAAATAAATCATCAATCCTAGGCATAGGATATCTATTCTTCACCGTCACCTAGTTCAGCTTCCTGTAGTCTATACATAGTCTCAGTGACCCATCCTTCTTCTTCACGAACAAAGTTGGTGCTCTCCACGGCGATGTACTCAGCCGTACAAACCCTCTATCCAGCAACTCCTGCAACTACACCTTGAGTTCACGCAACTCAACAGGTGCAAAGCGATATGATGGGATAGAGATAAGAGCCGCTCCTAGAATAAGATCAATGGAGAACTCCACATCACGGCTTAGTGGCAACTCAAATAAATCATCAAAAAAGACGTCCAGATAGTCACACACCACAGGGGGTAACTTCCCTCGAACCTCATCTGGCATATCCAATTTGAGAGCAGAAAAGAGAGAACCCAAGTTCCCTCGAACTCGCGCGGCACCTAGTACAGACACCAAGCTCTCATCCTGATCACCCACAAAGTAGAAGAAATCACCCTCTGAGGTACAGATCGACACTCTCTGTCGCTCACAATCTATATAGGTATGGTAGGTAGTCAGCCAGTCCATCCCTAGGATGACATCAAACGTGGTCATGTCTAGAATGATAAAATCAAACACTAAACAACGATCGACGACCTTGAGTACGCAGGATCTACAAATAAGGCTCAGCGTCACACTCCCACTAACTAGGGTCTCCACACACAAGGTACTACTCAACCAGTCCATTTCCATCCCCAATGCAAATAAGAATGTAGAGGATATAAATGAATGTGATGCTCCCGTGTCTATAAGAACACTGGCCCATGATTTAAATACTAGAAGGGTTCCTCTGATCATGGCCGGAGTAACAGCAGCATTAGACACCACTGGTGCTTTGGAAGCACTGCGATCAGCAAGCACATAAGCCCTGGCCTGCGGCAGTCTGGTCTGTCCACCCTAACTCTCAATCGATGGCTGCCTCACTGACTGAGCTGAAGCACCTCCCTTCACAAATCTAGAAGTCTGAGCCCTAGGATGCTATGGAGCCTGTCGCCTCTGCATAGAAGAAGCAACCGACGTTCCTCTCGTGTCCTAGACATTCCCTTCTCTGGGACACTATTTGCGAAAGTGTCCGGACTGACCACACCCAAAATAGATAGGTGGGTCTCTTGCCTGTGACGGGACGGGTGCTGAACTCTCAGCTTGGCCCTTCTGCGGGCACCCAATTGATCGATGCCCCAGCTGTTCGCATTTATAACAGATCAACCCTCTCTGCTCTAGCCTTCCTGCCGAAGCCACTGAAGGTGTAAATGCAAACGACTATGGCTGATAAGATCCAGTAAAACGAGAACTAGGTCCAGACGACCTTTGGCGCTTCTTCTCGCACCTCTGGAATTGTGCATCTCCACTGCCCTGCTAACTCCCGCTCTCTCTAATCCTGTGACTATCTGCCAACGAGTTCTCAACCCGAATAGCCGCTTCCACCAGTTTAATATATACCTCCACATCTAGAGCTGCAACCCTATCCTTGATAGTAGGTCGAAGTGCCCTTTCAAACCTCTGAGTGTGCAACTCCTCAGTCGATACCATCTCCAGTGCAAATCACGACAGATTTGCGAACTTGGCCTCATACTGGACCACGGACAGATTCCCTGAACAAGGGAGAGGAACTCCTCTTGATAGGATCTTTAGCATCTTCCACCACTCTCTAGCATCTTCTCGCAGTTGGAACACCGCCAACTTTATACACAAGGCATCCTCCTCAATGTCCAGAGTATCAAAGATCGATGTGGTCACTTCCAACCACTCAGTAGCGACCTTTGGGTCTGGCTCCCCAGCAAAGATCAGAGGATCCAACTGCCGAAACTCCCGTATAGCTACAGAACCCTTTGGCTCAGGAACCCGAACACTTACCCTGGTCGCTTCTGCCATAGCTCGCATAGTGGCAAGCATCTCTTGGACAACATCAGCACCACCCACTTGTTCCTGTGGGGCATGAACGTCTCCCTCCTCTGGAACCTGAGCATCTAGAACCTGATCATAAGCACGACCTCGGCCATAGCCTCGACCATGACCCCATCCCCACTCTCCCCGCGTAGACATAATTCTATAGAAAGTAATGTAAACAGGATAATCTTTTCTACAACATATTACTACGTAATAGAAACACATAATCATGCTATCACATAGCCACATAAGATCATGTTAACACGTCTCACATACCGAGGAGAACTAACAATACAGACTCGTCCATTTGGATAACCTATTCAGATTTTCTGCTAGAAAACACGTTGGCCAAACACTCTTCTAACTTGGCTTCTAAACATGTTAAAGTAAACGCTCGAAGGCAAGACTCACCAATCCTAAGGTTCAACCTCCATACCCACATATACACATTTATCATGCTCGGAAAGCTATTAACTTGTTATAAACCAACGTTTACACACATGCAAGCAAGCATACAAAATCAACCTCACCAGGTGATAAACCCTCTTTCCATGGCTCTTCGGCATTCGAACCTAGAGCTCTGATACCAATTTGTCATGCCCCAAACCCAGGGTCACGTGAAAATCCACCAAACACTAGTTTTACAAAAAAAAAAGGTTTTCATACATTCAAATCCACCTCTTGAAATCACAAGAAAACCCAATATGCATCTTTCATAAATAGTAAATATCCTGTATAACATGCATAAATATATCGCCTTATGGTGTACAAAACTGCCTTCAGGAATAGGCATACCAACAAGAAGAAAAACTATAAAAGTCTTCTGCCACTACGGGCATCACCAGAGTTACACCTTATCCACATCATCACCTGAAAATAGTTTTACAGGAAAGTCCCACCCGTGAGCCGAAGCCCAATAAAAATAGATAATAAACTGTAAAGCAGGTAATATGCAATTACATGGTGGGAGCAAACTCAACCACAACCCAAAATGGTTTTTCCTCCAAAAACCCACAAGTTTTCCCATCAGGCCAACACAAGCCTCCCAAATGCTTTTATTATCATAAAACCCCGTTTCCATCCTTAAACCCATGAATTTGTAAATAATGCAAGTAAACCATCATAGTTAAGGAAAAACAGTAATAAAAACATTGTTCCCTCGCATAATTCAGCATCGCGGAATAAGAAGAGTAAGATCCTGTGTACTGACTCAATCACAAGAGGATAGATGTAGCAACTATAGACTCATGTCCAGTATCTAACCCCCAGATATCGTGGGATCGCCTAGATACACACCGGTTCTATACGGAGCACCATGAACGTAACCACTCAATTTACGGGTTTTGACCCCGAGGGAGCTGAGCACCCATCCATCTCTGTTTACGAGGACTAGCCCGAAGGACCTGAGTACCTACTCTGTGCACGTTCACGGACTTATACCGAGGGCAACTTGTGCCAAATACATGTCATCCCGGTACGTCTAGATATTCTTCTAAAAGTAGTACCGTAACTCAACTACGAAATTATTCCCTCAAAACAATACATTATACATGTATAAAGATCCATCCATCAAAATGGAGTTCAAACAAAATATTTTCAAAATGTTTTTCTCCATTTTGCACAAAACGTTTTAAAACCTGAGACTCAACCCCGAAGGCGAGCTCCAATCCTCCAAAACATAAAATGTTGAGATTTCTATCAAAATCCTCCATTGTTCAACAAATACCACCGTTTTTAATAACACCCTTTGAAAACCATAAAAAAAAATTGCATGTCATATAATGTACTAAACCAAGAAAAGCGAAAATGTTGTTTTTTACCCAAAAAACCAAGGTTTAAACATAGATACGACATTTCATGCATTTTTTATCTGTGAAAAAGCATACAATTACGTATAACACCCTAATACAGCAATAGGATTTAGAATCCTACCTCATTAGGTCAAAACGTAATGCCTCAAAAATTGGGTCTCGTTGGAACGAGAATCAAACCAGATGAACGCGAAGCTAGCAGCGTGAATAGCATGGATCCACAAGCTGAACGTCGAAATCTAGGCTCGGGTGGGTTAAAAATGTAATGAGAAGGCAGAGAGAATGGAAAGAACTAAGTTTTTTTAAACATTCCAGGGGCTGAAATACATATAGGCACTCCAAAAACACTGTTTAGTCGACTGAAGAGAGCACTTCAGTTGACTGAAGTGCCTCAAGAAACAAAAATCACCACAGTTCAGTCGACTGAACCCCTGAGTTCAGTCAACCGAACTCAAGAAAAATGGGTCAGTCGACTGGACCAAGCCCCTTAGTCGATCGAACCCAAGGTTCTCAACCTACTGGTTTTTAGTTCAGTCGACCGAACTCACCAGTTCAATCGACCGAACAGCCTACAATTTTGGTCTCGGGTTTTCTGTTCTAAGGCCAACCAAACAAGACAAAAACCAACCCAACCCATCTAAACAAGGTCCGAAAAAGCTTAAAACATATCTATATATGCTGTTCTAGAACTTAAATAATAAACCAAGCATCGATGACATATAACATGAAGGAAAAACCTGTCAAGATTTATATATATCAAAATTAACAAGGTTCGAGGTCTCACAGTTGGTTTCATTTTGATGGTTGAAGGACTAGAGTGATGTAGTGTAAGTAATATGGTTTTAAGCTGTGATCGTTAGTTGACCGAAAAGATATGGGAAATTTTGGGGCATGTAACTCATGTGAATAATATTTGAGTTTGGGAAACATGTGTTTGGGTTGGAGAAATAGTCTTCAGTTTACGTTAAATCCAACAGTAAATTTGGTTGTGGTTTGACAAAGTTAGGAGAATCTTAGTGGAATTAAGACTTGTGACGCATAGTGCTATAGTTGAGAATGTTTATTCTTCGGGGAAGTGCATGAGGTGTGAGATGGTGGTCATGGAGGGATAGTCGGTAATTAACAACGAAGTGGTCGACTCTAGCTTTGGTGTGATATTCAAGGAAGAATTGACGTCGTGGTAAATGACGAATCGTTTGAAATTGGTCAAACTCGATAAGAGTAAAATTCGATGAATATGAATAATTCTCATAATTGTGAAATATTGGTGTTCGGAAGTTAAGTCTGATGGTAATAGAAGTGTGTTAATATCCTTGAGTCATACAGCTTTGAAAGAACGATTAGGATTACGGAGTGAGAAAGATGCTACGTAGATCGAATGACTAAAGGAAAGTTTGGTGTGACTGGAGACGAATTTCGGACACGAAATTCCCCAATGGGGGAAAGTTGTAATGGCCTGATATGTATTTGTTTTTGTGATTTATATCTTCGGTTAAATGAGGGTACGGAATTAAATTTGGGTGTGGGTGTTATAAAACTTTATTCATTTACAGTGGAATTAATAATCTGTGAACGTGAAATTGAGATATATGGTGATGAATGATTTTGATATGGCTAAGTTAATGGAAAAATTTAAATATTTGGATGTGAACAAGGTTTGAAGTTTGAGTTGAGTTTTGGGAAGTTTCACAGAATTCTGCTTTAGGGGTCACCGCTCGAGCGGTGGGGGTTCGCTCGAGCGGACTATCGGGAAAATTTTAGAACATTCTTCAACCATGGAGAAACCCAAACCCAAACCTTAGAGAGAGAGAGTGAGAGAAACCCAAACCCCATGTGAAAACCCTAACCCTCCATCCCTCAAGTTGAAGATTGAAGCTAGATTGGGAGGAAGCAGGGGTAGAAATCATGTTTGGAGCAAGGAGGTGGGAGATAAAGCATCATGGAAGCAAGAACACTCAAGATCCAAACCCTAGGAGGGAGAAGTTGGAAGAAATTCAAGCTTCTGTGCAAATCCAAGGTATAATCTAGATTCTCTCATATGTCTTTCTTGATTTGGGTTGATATTTTTCTTACATATGTAAAAACCAAGTTAATTTCATAAGAGAATTGAATATTTGATAGGTGTGTGTCAGTTGAGTTGAGTTTTACGAAATTGAGGGTTTTGGAGAAGTGATTTAACCACGTCTTTGAAAAATTATTGTCGAACGGAGGGTTATGAGACTTTGAATACAATGTTTTGTGATTGGAAAAGGTGATTTAAAGCTTAATCTTGAATGTTTATACATTTTGGGGTTTAGAAATCAAAATAGGAGAAAATGTGGGGTTTTCTCAAGCGATAGCGCGCTTGAGCGAATCCCTGTCCGCTCGAGCGCTCAACTGGCAGAGAGTTGGGCGCTCGACCGCCCGACGTCCTCTTGAGCGGACTGACTGTGCAGGGCCAACTTCTTTTAATTATAACTCCTTCATCCGAACTCCGAATAGGGTCGTTTTAAACTCAAATCGAAGCCCTGGAAGTCCTATTTCCAACAAGACTACTCTCACAAGAAAATTCATTTTGTAGAAAAAGTTATGATTAAAATAGTGAGTGTATGTCAAATTTTCTTAACTATTTTTCACCCGATTTTGGCCAAATGCTTTGAAAAAGTATATTTTCATCAATATCGAACCTTTTAATCGAATTTCCTATCCCTTGAGCTATGAATATATTTACTCTACTACACATGGGTTGGGATGTAAGTTTTGTACCATTTGGTTGTGTTTGCGATAAAGATGAGTTTTCGACATATTACTAAAGTTTTGAGAACGAGTATGATTACGGGTAATTATGAGCTATGTCGTGATATAGTTATCATTAAGATTTTGAAGCTTTAGAAAGGAAATATGGATTTTAACTTGTATATACATGTATATGCATATGATGGGTGCATTTCGTTTGTTTCAAATGACATGATCATGTGTGAGTTAATTACGCGTTGGCATTTCATGAAGTTGATAAATGGAATGTGATTATGAGAAATTGTGTATTGAAATTTATGATGCCATTTGAATTGAAAGAAATGATGGAATGTTAAAATAAGATTTGATTGGAAATGAAATGGGAAGTTGAAATGTAAAAATTCAAAAGAGGTATTATGAGAAAATATTTGGGGAGAAGAACCAGTTGTGGGTTGGACTCTCGGATTATTGTGAAAATGAACAAATAATGAACCGTATGAATTAATGTGAATAAAGTTGGCCTTGCGGGTCCATGGTGAAAGATCAAAAACTTTTGCAAGATGGGGACCACATGCCAACGGATTAGCCCCTGAGAAATGGTGTTGTATCGTGGTGAGTTATAGAGCTATCTATTACCCAATGGCTTCACGTAGCCTATTGGGATAATAGATAGGAATTTCTATAAGCCGCACCCGATATCGGTTCATTAACTATGATAAATTAATTGTGTTACAATTTTTTTTGTAATAAACTGGATAATGAATTGCTGTAAATTTTTATTTTACTTCAGTTGCACCAATTACACATCACAAATCATGTATTACATATGAGTTAATATTTGTCCTACGAGCTTCGGCTCATGTATGTTTACTAAACCATTTCAGGTCTTGATGATCAGGGGCGAAACCAGTGCAAGGAATGCATTTTGAGAAAGGGCTTGAAGAAAGATTTTGTGTTCTGTACCATGTTTCTATATAAGCAGAGATGGATTACTATAATGATATTGTTGTTGCAATGGACTCTTGAAAACCCAAAGCGTTCGATTGTAATTTTATATGCTTGAGGATATGGTCACTTGTTAGAAATATTTATTTTCTTTCAAATACATTTTGAGTTCAACCGTTAATGAAACAAATGTTTGAATTGGTAATTTCTTATGTGGGTCAGTGTGGGTTTAGTTGACGGGTCCCCGGGGTTCGGGCCGTGACAACAAAAGCGCCTAATCACACGGTAGAAGCAAAAAAAGGCTAAACGGCACCTGGCGGCTTAATTCCAAACAGTGGAGCAATTCCGAAGGTGCAAAATTCAGAGCAATGTTTTGGAGGTTTTTTGCAAGCAAATAGTGTGATTCCAATCAAACACTACAGAGCTGGTTTCCAAGCGTTTTGTTTTTCAGGCGCTGGGTTTGAGGGATAGAATCAAGATATCCTAACACAACTTGGACACATAAAACTTATTCAGAAAATGATTTTTGCAGCTTATCCTTTTAAAAATAGGAGACAGAAACTCTTTAGAGTTTCAATCGGATCATAAAATCGGGATTTATTATATCTTGCATTTAATTTTTTATTAACTGCGTGGATGATATATTTTGATTTTATTTATCCTTTTAATTTAATTAATTCAAAATTTCAGTTTTAATTAAAATATTTTGTAATGAAAAATATGTTGAAGCGAACAAAATTTTTGAACTGACGCCGCAGCCGTAAAAAATGACGTGTGCGTTTTTCATGAAAACAACGAACTATATTAATCTTAATACCATTATACCTTTATGAAACTTGTCGAAAAGTTTAAATAAGTCCCGAATACGTTAAAGACGACCTTGCAACCTTCTCACGTAGGTCCCGGACGCACTACGACGATCACGGTGTGTGGCCACCGATTCCGATCGAAGAGTTCTTTTTTTTCGGTTTCTTCTCACACTTGTCTCTAAAAAACAAAAATCAATTTTCCAAAAGAGAGAGGGGGCGGCGGCTTAGTGGGTGTGGATTAGGGTTTTAGGTTTTCATTTCACATTAAAAGCCACCTTGTGATATATTACTACATATATCAAAGATAATGATAAGAATATATATTCTCTTTCTTAAAACTAAGGAAATATCTTCTATAAAACAAAATCCCCACCCCTAATTAGGGCCGGCCACTTAGGGAGAAATCCCTAGGTATTCCAAAAGACTAAAACGCCACTCTTTATTTAATTTAATCCCTAAATGTCTCCGGCGGTAAAATCAGCATTCTAATTAAATTAAATAATAACCGAAACCAATAAGAAAAATATCTGTCTGTATAGTGGGCAATGTGAGGGATCACGAGGAAGTATAGGACTCGGGCTAACCGTACGAGAAAATCGAATATCCCTAACTCTGTCCTCGAGTTAAATCCTTTCTCGCACGAACCAGAACTTATTCCACTAAAGGTCCTGACTGAACTCCCGGCCCTAACTCAAATTATGTCT
>JAOTRH010101597.1:0-15880 GCA_034768845.1 Heliamphora exappendiculata
ACAAATAGTAAAAAAATTATACATTTATTAAATAACTAATCTCATAAAATATTAGATATACAATTCTTTATAGTATATTATATTAATAATTCATTCATTATTAATTTCATAAAATTATTTATCAAAGTAGAGTTACAAATTCACTTATTATTAACCCATCTATTAAATATGACCATAAAAGCTTGCACCTAGATTTGACTTCCACTCGCTAGGGGTTGTTGACCTAGAGTTCGCATTTTTTTTAATTTTTCTAAAGACTTTGTTTACTTGAAAAGTTATTTTATGAAATTATGAGTGTTTAGAGTGTTATAAATTAGATTATTAATATAATATTTTTTTTGTATTGAATGGTGTTCAGTTAAGAGTGGAAGAATTTAAAGATAAATAGTATATTATTTAATTTGACATATATGATTTTAGTAAAATTAATTTTTTATATGTATAAAATAATTAAAATAAAGGTAAATTATGGTGACCTCTCTTAAGATTTAGTAAAATATCAACTACCACCTCTGTGATTTTTAAAATATCATTAACCTCCCATCTGATTTAGATTTTGCATCAAATTAGTCCAACTACTAAATTTTCGCTCAACTGTGCCTTATTTGGCGTGTTTTTTAAATAAATTTTTATAATCTAATCCGTTCATTACTTAGAACTCGTCGATTTTGTTTAGCGTATATAAATTCATATTCATCCGATATCTGTAAGTTAGTGATTGAATAAGATCTCATAATAAATAAATAAATAAATATTATAATTTAAAAAATATTGTTAAACAAATATTACTCAATCACTTAGTTACATGTAACAAATGAATCTAAATTTTAACATATTAAACAAACTCGACGAGTTCTACATAATGAACGGATTTGATCATAAAAATTTATTTAAAAAGCACGCCAAATAAGGCACAGCTGAACAAAAATTTAATAGTTTGACTAATTTAATACAAAACCTAAACAAAATGGGAGGTTAATGGCATTTTAAAAATCACAAAGGTGGTGATTGATATTTTACTAAATCTCAGGAGAAGTCACTATAATTTATCCTTAAGATAATTTTAGGACTAACCGACTCACTCCCATAGAATTGGAATAATTCTTCACACGAGGTATTAAGTTAGTTGAGTGATTTTATTCTCTTCAAGTGATTGCCAAACAATACTATATATAATATTAATTTTAAGTAGTCTCATTCTCTTAATAATTTTGCATTTAAACATGGTCTAAGTTTTTATTTTTAAAATATATTAATTAAAAATAATGTATTTAATAATTTGAATAGTTGGTGTTTTAGAATATACTAGAAAGTCAACAATATAAAGCTCCCCGATTAAGCTTGGCTGCTTGGGACTAGGCACATGCAAAGCTTTGAAGACAACATAAAAAATAAAAAATAAAAAAACTAATCTAATTTAAGAAAAAAAGTCTATACGTATTCAAACCCTTTAATTTTTTTTTAAAATTAAAATTATTGTAATATCTTTAATTAAAAAATTTTATTTTTCTTATAAAAAAATCGTATTAGTATTCTAAATATTATAATTTAAAAATAAAAAATAAGAATATATTAGATATTTTAATAAAAAACAAAAAAGAAAAAAACTATTATAAAAAATTATCTCAAAAACTCTAATTCTTTTTTAAAACTAAACATTTTAAAAATTAAACTTTTTTAATATCCCAACAGACTCGAGAATTCCAAAAGTGTGCGGTTGGAAAAAAATATTTGGCAAAAAAACATAAATTTTGGTAGTTGGAAATTGGTCCAATCTATTTAATTCAAAATTATGGGCAATATTTATGTATATCCATTAAGTATACAAGTGGGTTCATATGTGTTGGGCGAGGATATAAATGTACTTTACCAAGTTGAGGATTATATGCTCGTTTGATTTCTCGGTTTTAAAGTTGGATTTTTGATTTTTTTGGATTTTAAACCAACATAGAAATAATTTTAAGTTAATTTAAAATTTTAACTTTATAGAAATTAAAAATACATAGGTCAAAAAATATACGTCCTTATATATACTTATACCTCGTTGCAAAATATTATTAGGTGGTTAAAAGTTAAAAATTTTAATTATTTTCTTATGATTTTGAATTTATTAAAAATAAAAAGACTTGCGTCATTTTTTTAGCTCTTTAATTAATAAGATAATATTATTTAATTTACCTTAAATGTTAAATTTCTTATTCAACATTGTTTTTTTGCTTTTTTTTTTTAATGTTAATACTATGATGTAGGCATATTATATAAAATTATTATACGGTGACCCGTGCTTAAAAGCACTTCAAATACAATTTAATTTCAACCAAAATTAAATCTATTCCAACCCCAGTCATCAACCTAAATTAAAAACAATAAAAGATTACTGAAAAAAATAATAATAAATGTTATACATCATATCAGTAATATTTGAAGTTTAAATAAAATTAACCACCATTAATCTGTGTTTAAAGTATCAAGTTAACAAAATTAATAAGAAGAGAGTCTATTACTTAGAGAGAAATTATCACAAAAGGTATAATTTTTAAGCACCCAAAATCATAAAAGTCACGTGTAAAAAATCAAAAATAATAAACTAAAAATAAAATGTGTTCAATAACCACATGCAAAAAAATACGAAATCAATTAAACCAAGATTGCGATTATAACAACTTAGCTTCAAAGAAAAAAATTGATAAAGATGATAACAAAAAATAATTCTACCAATCAAACAAAAAAATTATGCTAAGAAATAAAAACTAACTAAAGGTTAACTTGGAATAAAAAGAAAACTAAATAAAAAAATTATAATTTTTTCAATCTTATAATCCCATGATGAAAAAAATATTATTTATCTACGATTAATTAAAGTGTTTTTATTGAGCAAAAGTTGAAGACAAAAATCAAAATTTGTAACAAAATTAGAGTCAATTAACAAAATTATAGCCTCAAACCAAGTTTTACAATAAATTTACAACAACAAAAAAATATCACGACGACTCAATGGCACGTGTTGTGAAATACCATTAAAAAGTAGCAAGCAAAAATTTCAATTAACAAATATTAAGTAGATACTATTTAGAAGTACCGATCCAAGACAGTTACAGTTAATAATAATTTTTTTTTTTCAAAAAATGAAAGTATAAAATGAAATCATAACCTTTAGATATTTTTTAATGAAAAAATTTACCCAAATAGCAAATCACAATCCTTCTTCCTCTTTGTCGCATTCATCTATTTCACATTTTTGCCACGTGGGAACGTATTGAAGATGACGGTGTGATTGCGGCAATAGTGTGGCGTTGTAGTGGTGGCAGCGTAGCAATGCGGCAATAGAAGTGAGCGTAGCAATGGGGCAATGGAAGTGAGCTCCACGAGAGAGATAGGAGGGAGAGAGGGGGAGGGGCGGCGGCATTGTGGCGCTGCGATGGAGGTGGCGTGGCGCAGATGCAGGGCGTAGCAGTGCAAAAGAGGAGTCCTAAAGCTAGAGTGTTGTGAGCTGAAAGAAACGTCCTAGGGCTCGGGTTGGTACATGCGGGAGATAAAAATATGTAAAATAATTTCAACCTATACACTTACATACATTTTAAAAAACTGAGTTGTTTTATTATATAAATATGTTAGTAAACTCTAAATTAAAAGAACTAACAATTCAATTATTTAGTTTTTTTATTTTTAAAAGCCTTTAATACACCTATTTTGTAATATACATTTTGACATTATAAAATTTTATTTAAACTTAAAATTATTTAATATATACATATTTATCATTGGAAGTCGATGAGTATCTTTTTTTTACAAATAATTATGTCTAATTTTGACAGTATTAAATTAATTATTATGTTATTTTTTATCAATGGTAAAAAAAATTACTCACAATGCGTCGCTATTAAAATTTATAAATAAGATAGTTGGCCTCCTTTGCATATTAATTTTGTCTAATTAAGATATGTTAGAGTTTTACAAGTGAATACTATTTACAAAGAGAAAGTATTTTAAATAATTTTCAATCAGTGAGAGTATGGTGAAAATTCAACTGTGAGTTCGTTTGGCAATTAGTTTTAAATTGAATTTTTAGTTTTAAATCACTGTAAACTAAAAAGTCAAAAAATTTATTTAGTTGGAATAGGTGTAACTTTTAAGCCAAAAGCTTAAAGTGACTTTAAGTCAAAAGATAAAAAATCTTACTTAAAGTTGTTATAATTTTTAAAAATTTATTTCTAAATAATTTTATATTTAATATTGTTCTTATTTGATAGATCTTGACGATTAGATTTTTAAAAAATATAAAAAAATTATGTAAAAAACAAAAAAGCCTAAAAGTTTTTGAGTTGAAAAAGATTTTTTTTTTGAATTTTTAAATTCTTAAGCAAAAAAATAAAAAATTAACTTTAAGATGACTTTAAACCAGTTGCCAAACTATGGCGTAATACATTATGAGCTATACTCAAAATAAATATAAGTGAGTGTGTGGTGTAAATTTGATTGCAGTATATTATGGGTTATACTCCAAATAAATATGGTTAACATATTTTATTTTATGAATACTTTTTAGATTTCTATTTATGAGTACGTAAGAATGTTTTTTCATTTAATAATAAAAGGAGAATTAGGGGGTAAGTTAAATGTACTAATTCTACTAACTTAAAAAAATTAGATGACCTATGTTCGTCATGTGTCTCATACAATTTATAGATAATTATCTTCATAATTGATGAATTACTTACAGCATGTTTAAGAAGAGATAACTTTTACTATATTTGTGGGGTGCTATAACATGCTAAAATACTATTTTTTGAGACGAATGTCAATTACATCAGGTAGGTTGTCCGGCCCAATCATTAAAAACCTACTAGAGCAATCACTTGTTGGACATACAAATGATGGCATTGAGGATGTAGTCTGGTTACTATGCATGTATGTATGTCTAACGCTTTTCTTCGCGACATCTGGTACAATAATTTGATGAAATTTCTTGCAATACATAGAGGATTTAAAAGCAATGAGAAAATATAATTGGGTGAAGGCGATACATAAAATATTATTTATTTTACTGAAGAATAATCATCGCACACCACATAAAGTTACAGGGTGTGTGATGGCTTTGTTGGTAAGTACATAATCTTCTAAATTCAACCAACTAACTATATCTTGCTTATGTTTACTTAATGGTTATGTTTTCTCCAATATTGGTTCTGCGAGCACACATGTGAAGCACAACTAGATGTCGCTTACTAATTTGCTAGATTTCTGAAATGGGATATGCAGAGGATGGAAGCTCAGACAAGATATGTTAATCTCAAGGATCTTGGGAGGACCAGGTAAAAATAAAATGTAACATTGTTTCGTATGTAAAATGGGTAACTATCTGAAATATCAATTTCTAATGTAACAGTTTACAATGGGCAACAGTTTACTATGAGAACATTTTACTATGAGAATAGTTTACTATGTGTATGAGGTAACAGTTTACTATGAGAATATTTTACAATGGGACACTTTTTGATATATGTTTGTTCGTATTATTAACATCACAAACTTCCTGTTTTAGGTAATCTTAACCGAGTTCAAACCAACACCATTTGAATAACAAAAGTTTGCCAAGCATGAGAGGCGTCTACATCAAGACGAAGATATACACCAATGATGATGAGAGATATTGAATACAGAAATAAAAAAGGCGATGGAAAGGATGGCAAACCTGATTTGGGCACAAACATCAAGGACACATTAAATGAGGAACGTGTGCTTGAAGAGCATACTGATGTAGAAGACCATGGTGAGAAAGAAGTGAATCGAACAACAGATGCGAATGAGCGATAGAATAAAGCTAAAGATGAAGTTCTTGAGGATGACAAGAGCGGCACTGTAAAACCAGATGATGATGCAAAGGACATGGTGAGCAAGAAGATGAAAGGAGTTGGTGATGACTTGAAGACATCAACTAACATATCCATTGACGATCCTAACTTCACCTCATGGTTCATCACTGAGATAAAAAGTCTACTTGTGAAGCTACAAAACCATAAGAGAAGTAAGGTTGAGGGTTATGATATACCAGTAATAGACCTAGTGTTAGAACTACAGAAAAAAAAGAAGCTCAACATGCTTAGGAGTGAGGTGCGCAGTCTACAGGAACAGATTGTGGTTCTTACTGCAAAAAACAACCAGCAAAGTGAAAAGGATCCAAAATCAGAACATGCTGAGAACGGACAACTCGCTAATGAAAACATGTTGTTAAAGCAGACATTTGAAACATTGAGAGTGGAAGTAGAGCAACTGCACGAACAATTGAAAGAGATGCAGGTCCACGAGATAACGCAAGCTGCTACAACCCATACTATAAGGGAGGCAATACAATCTAGAACCAACCCTGTGGATGGGGATGCCATAAAAAAATTAAGGCAAAGAGTAGGAAGCGAACAAGTTGGCAGACTAGGAGTACGAGGCTGTGATTCCAAAGACACGAAAAAGAAAGTTGGCAGATAACATAGGTTCAACATTTGTCGATCTCGATTCAGAGCCGCCACCAAAGGAGCCAGAGAAGAAAAAATTGAAGCCATTGTCATACATTCAAAAAAGACCCATGTATGGTATGTTAACAATGGCAGACCGAGACCTTCTTGGTCAAATATGGAGCAGCGGCGCATGAGGGTTCGTAAACACCTTTCACATTATTTTTACTGATGATAACTTAATTTCACAATTGATGAATCACATAATGAGCATGGATAGCTTGATTACCTTTTACACATTTTTAACATGTTAACAGCACTTACCAATATCTTTATGACTTGCAAAATGTAGCAAATGTTGAAGGATAAAACCCCAACTGAGCAAGCAAAAAGGCTAAACCGACATATGAGTGCGAGATTGAGGAGATATTCAATATTCCCATTGTGCAGTGGAAACCACTAAACAGTGGTTGTTTTGAATGTTGAAATAAGTGAATGGATACACTACAATTCCTTAGAACCAAGAGGACATGACCCGCATTGTGATATGGAAAAACAGATGGTAAGATATAAATTAATTACATTATTACAACCTCGTTATGCTAAAGTAAGTCTAATGTTTACCTTTCATTTTTTGTGTGAAGAAATCTTTTGTGAATGAGTATTATGTCACTATCTCGAATGGGAAGATAATGATTAATGATTGTACGTAGAAAGTAGTTGCCACTGGTGTGTGCCTCCAACAACAACCTGGAACATAAGTACACATCATTATTTGTTTTTGTATTTCATTTGCTAGTAAACAACGTACGATACTAAAAAATATTTGTGTTTCTCGTGTGAACATTATGCAAACTAGATTGTGTGGTGATTGTCTACTATATCTTGAGTTAATACATGACAAAGAAAGATGTCAAAAATACATTGAGCATTGATGACTACAAGATGATGCAAGTTGAAATAAACCACGCATTTCTGAGTGATCCTTTGAGAACGTTGAAGGGCGATACTAATGCAAGACAAGATTGACATACACTAGACGAATAGTAGAACTTCTTGGAATATTAAAAATTATATATTGCACAGGTTTTGGAATTATTGGAATAATGTTATTTTTTTCATGATTTCGAATTGTTGGAACAATATGTTTTTTTTTACATTGAATGAAATCCATCGAGCAATTGCTATGTGTTTGCATTCAACATAACAATAGTTAAATGAGAGTACTATTAGTTTGAGAACATATTTTCTCATAAAGCTATGACGTGGATGTCGTGTAATTAGTATTTTTTTGAAATTGATTATTAATGAGAGTGTTAAGCTATGATGTCAAAGTTATTATGATGTCAATGTTACTGACAACATATTTTCTTATCACTGAGAACATATTACTGATAACATCAATGTTATTGTGATGTCGATGTTAAGCTGTGATGTCAATATTACTAAGAATATATTTTCTTATCGTTAAGCTATGATGTCAATGTTACTAATGAGAATACTGTGTAATGCTACTATTTTATTGCTAAGCTACACAATTTCACATTGGACTCAACATTATAATATAAGAACTCAATTTTCAGTTAAGTTCTATAATGAGAATGTTTTCTGTAATGAGAATTTTTTGTGTAATGAGAAATTACAAAGACAAAGAAGTGGTTGTGAATGGCTTATAATGATTGCATTGGTTCCTGGAGGTGTGGTAACATAGAGACGCTGGGAATGGTTTATGAAATTCATCGGTTCATGGAAAAAACTATTACAATCACATTAGTACATGGAAATTCGTTGTAATGAGAAATTCAGTTTTCAATTCATAATAAGAAATTCAAATTTCATCAATCAAAACATTAACACCCTGGCAATTTATTCCGTACCATATCACTTATGAAAATCCAAAAGAATTAGCATCAAGATAACAAATGTCACCAAGTGAAATGTAAAAATCACCCTATCTTCCCTGAAACCCCAATTGGCTCTTTACAAGATTTTCTATTATGGTTCCCCATCCTACCGCATCTACTACACCTAATTTGAGAAGTCTTCTCTCCCCTAGAAGGGATCCTCTTCTTCCCAGGCCTGCACGGCTATTTTTTGCATATTGGAGGTTGAATCATATTTGACTCACTAATACAGTCCATTCTCCACATAGTAGGAACATGATATATAGATGCCAAATATGAATCTCGATAACTATTCACCTGGTAGTAGTGGTCAACATATTCATTCAAGTCTTTTTCGCTCTTCATGACAGTACCAATGACATGTGCGCAGGGGATCCCATAGAGCTGCCATTGGCAGCAAGAGCAAGTGCACCTAGCAAGATTAACAGAGACTAATGGAAATGAAAGTACCTCATATACATTGTCACTTGATTGGCTAATGTTTCATGTTCTTGAATCATTGGATGCATCATATAATCCCTTATCAATCATAGGGCACAGAACACCTAACCATTTTGAAGCAATAACTCTTCGTGTTGTCATTTGATTCATTAATCTAACCCATATGGTATCAGTCATATTTGTAATTGGCATATGTCTCTCATTTCTAATCAAATTATTGAACGATTCGGCTGCGTTTGATGTCATTTCTCCATACCGACATCTAGGAAAATATGCATTGCTCCAATGCTCTATTGGCAAGTCATCAAAAAACACTTTGACCTTGTTCCCCCCTCTCACTAGAAAAAATCTATTAATTGATGGAAAGTTTCCTCAATTGGGGCGTATGCACACTTAACAAGGTGATTCACCATCCTCTCCTTGAATGCATTCCTATGCCCGCGCAAATGATGTCTCAAGTTAATTTTCAAATGTTGCAAGTAATAGCTGTGGTAAGAAGCTGGAAAAACTGAATGAACAGCATCTAACAAGCCTAGGTTACGATCATTTAAGAAAGTGACGTCTCTACCAAGTTGGAGAATTAATAACAAATTTTTCATGAACCAATGCTAATTGTCACTGTTTTCTGCGCCAACAATGGTAAAGCAAACAGGAAAGAGACCTGTAGATAATAAAATTAAATTAATCGAAGCACATTTTGTTAACGAATGAAAAAGTAAGTAACAAATTAATTCACAATTATTGAAGTACCTTGATCTCCATCCTTTCTCATTGCAGATAAAAGATGTCCTTTGCACCTCCCTTTTAAGAACGTGCCATCAAAGAATAGTAATGGACGACAATGATTGAAACCATCAATACAAGCCTTGAAGGCAACAAACAAATGTTTAAAGACGTAATGGATAGGGTCGTACTGAAGAACAATGGAGCTTCCAGGGTTGCTGCTATTTGCAGCATTAACAAACCAACATAGTTGGTTGAATGACGAAGAGTAATCACCAAAAATCTCACCTCTAACCTTTTCAACTCCCGTCCACCTTTAAATATTTGACTAACGCTAGTAATGCCACTTGCCCAATGTGACAATAACAAAACCTTTTCAGGATGTGAAATCAATGATGTGAACATATTGCTACCTTTGCCATACTCATACCTCCATTCAATTTGAAACTTGTCAAATCCAATTCCATCAATAGCAATTCTGCCATTCTCATCAAGACATTCTTTACCTCCCACTTTCTTGCCAGGTTGCACAACTACATCAACTTGCTTGATGCCGTTAGCCGAGGCCAACGAAAACATTATTTGCATGTCTTCGTCGTTGTCCAATAAACAATTCTCGTGGCCGAGAAAAGAGTACCTTAATTAAATTGACCCATGTCAATGTCGTCCCACTTTGCACGAATGCTAGTATGACGCCCCATATTCCGGGCACATTGGGACATATATAAATATAAATAAAATAATATTCTAGCCATTCATTCATATTTACATATCATAAATATTACATCTTTAAGAGTTATGAACTATTCAAAAGTACATAGCATTTATAGTTTCGTTAAGAAATTTGAAAAAAATTACAATAAGCACGGAAAAACTGAACAAAAGAACAAAAAAAGAAGATCGGAATCTTCAGCAAGTGTTGTCGGAATTCTCCTGCCCTTGGAACTCCCACTAGTAATCATAGCTTTCCTCTCCTTCAGGGACATCATTTTCAATGATTTTATTTTTCTTACCTGTGGCACAAATGCCATGAGCTAAAGTTTAGAAGCAAAACACTCCAACTTTCTAACTAATCTTATGACACAAATATTCTGCAACGCATATCATATAACACCCAGTACAATTTATAGTCAATGAGACAGATAAATTTTACAATTACGACAAGGCAAACATATATAAGAACAAGTATACAAGTGCGTGATGTAATTGAATGCGATGCAACCAATTTGATTTTCTAATCCAATTTAACTTAAGTTATTTTAGGTTCTCCCAAGTCGAGGTGAATCATCCTAAACCCCATGATCCCAACCACGCTGACCAAGTTTACCGACTGATAAAGAGCATTTTTTAAGCGGTGGGATGACTACGTAGCAGACTAAGTGTCCAGTCGGGTCATCACTGACGATAAGGGCGTGGACAAGTCAACACTCAGGCTCTCGACTCTCAGGTCAAGGTCAAACGCGGGATTGCAAAATTTAAATCCTATTATTATGCCATCCGAACCGCATTCACCAAAATATAAATATGGCAATAATGTTCATTTAGCACTTGGAAAAAAACCTTCCAAAACAAATCAGGGCATATAGTTAATATCATAATATTTCTAAATATCTAAAATTCTAAGAATTTTGATTCTATCAATCCAAGTATCAGGCCTAAGATTCAATTTCATTCTTTTAAAAATAACTAAATAAATAAATTCAATGAACTCCGTAAACCCAACCCAATGATGACATGATATGAAATGCGTAATTACTATTTACAATTCACATGTATAAATTGATCATGGCTTAGGGTAAAATGACATATATATACTTTGTATGAAATTATAAAATTATGAGCATGGAGTACAAGTATATAAAACATGAGTTTTAATTATCGTACATTCAATTAAAAATACTAATCAACTAATTTAAATCAATCAAAATATAAACTCGGGTCTCACAATAAAAGGTACTCAAACATACACATGGCAATTTTAAGGGCCAAGTTTGAGTATTAAATTAAAAGGATTGATAGAGTTTTGGGGCATCTAAACTTGGAATCAAGTTATGATTTTTAAATACCATTTAGATAAAAATATTTTTTACAATTTTTATGTTTAACATCAAGACCAAAACCTAAGACAAATGGGTGAATAAAGCATCATAAGTGAAAACGGTTTAGCACTTTCCTTGAAATCTTACCGAAAATATGTTTCTGTTGGTCTCGATTTTGAGGTATTAGATTAAGTCCAAATGAGCCCATTTTTAGATATGTTCTATTTTAGCATGTTCCCTACAAGTTTCATATTGTGCTAAAGGTGGTCATCTGGAACAAGTTAGAGTTTTTGGCCATTTTATAAAATAGGTTCTGTTAGCTGCCAAAACTCAGCAGAGCTGATTTTGGACAGAGAGTTTGAAATAATTTTGAGGGACCATTTCGAGGCTTCTAGGTATGGTTTTTGGATAGTACGTAGTTCAATAACTTAACTATAATATTTATGTAGACCACTTCTAGAGTAAGTTACTAAAAATAGGAGTTTTAGGCTACACAAAAATATGTGACAGAGGTGTCCTTTGAGAGCTGAAACACAGTAGAGAACTTTAAAGGAATTTTGACTTATCAACACTCAATATTGTGTGCTCCATTTCGGTGGATAGTTATATATACATGTTATCTACAACTTTTATGTTTTGGCCAAAGTTTGGATCTCATTGTAAACTAAGAGTTTTAGGCCGGTAGTGTTGACTGGTCGAGAAATGACACGTTTTGGTAAAATTACAATATCTCGAGTTCTACTTACTCAAATGGGTTGAAACCAACTTTGGATGAAAGATAACGCAAAACTATAAATCTGGACATAAAAAAAATGCATAGATCAATGTTCTACGTTGAGTTATGGAGTTCCAAAGTTCAGGGCAGAAACATCAAAGTTCTCAAAAATCAAGTCTCTTTATGTTCAAGTCTCCTACTTATGATATGCCAAGGTTTTATTCTATTTCCTTGCATTCTTGTGTTTTAATCATGAATATCAAGGTTCCAGCACACTTATAATTTATGAAACTCAAAAATAACAATACATAATAACATCTCATTTCATCCAAAAACACAACAACCCCTAATTCTCAACTACGATGCCTTTTCGATTTGTTTTCGATTCTCAATTTTTAAAGTGTTTAAGGAGATGAGTTGAGGGATATTTTGAGGGATATTAGACATAAAATTTAGAGGTTTTACTTGTTTGAGTGCTCAAGGGATGATGGTATGGAAGGACTAAGCTTTTAGAGAAAATACCTCTCCTTAGTTCCTTTTTCTTTTCCTCCTCATTTTCTCTCTCAAACTTGTAGAATATCTCAAGAACACTCAACCAAGTCTTTCTCTCTCTATATGGCCAAAAATATGAAGTGAAGAAGAGGGTGTTTGGTTTGATTTATATAGGGAAGGGTTAGAGAACAAGGAGGGGACAAAAGATTAATTAAAGGTACTTTCTTTTCCTTTTCCTTACACATCACATGAGTTGAGTTGACATGGTGCAACTTTTGAGGGAGATATATCAGATTTGGTGGTGGGATTACAGCTACAGGTTAGTTTAGGGGGACCAAAATTTGACCCTCCATCAATCATGGAGTTTTGCATTGGTTTACGTGCCTTTTTGTACAAAAAATATTTTAAAAGTTAATTTGATGTATCTTTTTAGTGTCTTTTCTTACTAAAATATATTATTTTAGTATGTTTATGATTGATTTAGTATTCTCATAAATTATCATAGTTTTTTATAGTAATTGATTAAATAGATGTAGTCTTTTAAGTCAAATTAAGTTAGTTTAATAATATAAGGCTTTTTAACTTATTTTAGTATGCATGAACTTTAATAATAATTTGTTTGCTTTTATTAGCCTATAACACTATATTATTATGTATATTACTTGTTCAACAAATGTTGGATCATCATAATGCTTGATTGGACATCTTTCTTATCTTTTTAAGTTATAAAAAGTAAAAAGTTACTTTTTGCACAACTCCCAAGGAGAACCAGTCATTAAGGGGTATTTTGATCACTTTTTATGTTATTTTGTCATTTACTACTTAATTGTACTTAAATTCTTGATTTAAGATGTTCATGTGTCAAAATTTGTATTTTTAAAACTTTATGCTGTACTAAAGGAAAAACGGTCATTTTACCCTACTTATGAGGATTTTTGATATCTAATTCATTATTTTATGATAATTACTTAATTTAGAATGTTGAGAGACTCTCCGGGTGTTAATGTTTTGTTGCTTGTGTTTTGGACCAATTTAGGGTTTCCGAGTTAAACTTAGAGTTTTCGAGTTGAGTTAGGGTTTCGAACCTCTTCCATGCTCTATGGCCTCGTGGGCTATCTGTCACTAACACTTAAGGTTTCGACTGAACTTTTGCATGGTTTATTATCAACCAAATTGTTACAATTAGAGTCCGAACCGAGTCGTTACAGCTAGTAAGTAATTGTTTATAAGTCCAACTACTATATATCCTCAACCGAGCAATGCATCCATCATGCAAGCACAATATAATCAGTTGAGTCTCCATTACAACAAACAAATAACCCACCAACGCAATAATTTAACATATAATCATGGTTAGTACTCAACAATAATGTACATTTGCCTCAGTCAAAAACTGTTACATTCACATTGGTGGATACTTAGAATTTACATTCACATTAGTGAATATTGTTACTATCATCTGTCTTAATTATTATATAAGAACATGTTGTCAATTGTTTATTATTATATGATACATGAGAACATAAGATCAAAATAGTATTATAGTCTAAAAAATACAGAGAACTTACATTCACATTAGTCAATACAGTGATACGCGAAAACATAGGCTCACACAGTATTATGGTCAATAGGAAGTAATGAGTAATGATACTAAGGACTTAAATTCATATTAGAAATGAGAACATTGCGCAATGAGTAATGATACTAAGGACTTAAATTCACATTAAAATCATGTTACTATGCAATGAGTAATGATACAATGAACGTTGCGCAATGAGTAATGGTCAGACGTCCTGTTACTACGAACATTGAGTATCATCCTGTTACTATGAATATTGAGTCCCACCATGTTACTACGAAATTGATATGAAAACTAATGAATATCAAGATTTTGTTACTTACTTTGAACGAATTTCGATATTAAAATCTAAGCAGCACGAGATGAAAGAAAATGTATTCAGCAAATGATCGAAGATGGTGACAATTGAAATCCAAGCAACACAAGCTATAGTGAGACATTCTGTTTTGCAAAGGATGGAAGATGATAGCAATTGATTTCAGCGCAAGCTCAAAATCGATGTTTATTGCGCAGATAGCTTATCATTTCCTCCACGATGAAACTGATTCAAAAGAGAAATTTTCTATTCTCGAAGACAGAAATGATATAATCGCCTACCATCGTGAATATTCTCTATGAAAATACACCTGAATAAGAAAGTTTATATATATATATATATATATATATATAAGGATGATACACAAAATACCTGGTTAATTCTATTTAAAAGGGTATATCTATCCGGTTGTTTAACAATTTTCAAAAAAATGATCAGCTAGAATATTCTATTATTGATTGGAATCTATCTCATAACATGTCTCTAATATAGTACTAATAATTAATTATTCAAAAAAACTGATCATTACTTTTAAATTCACGTTAAAGCATATATCAGAATAATTTGATGATTTGACATTGGTTATTACTTTTTTAATTTAAAATTTAAAATTTATTAATTTTTATTATACATATTTATTTTTTATAAAATTTATATTTTGTAATTTAGAAATTGTGATTTATCAAACAAGATGCATCTTAAATATAAAATTATGCAAAAAATATATATTAGTTTTGTGTATTCCGGTGCTAGTAATGGCACTATTTTTCTTTTAAAGGTTTTTGTAATTAGCAAAAAGTATTTGAAAAAAAGAGTTTCATTTTTTTTCACGATGTACAAAAAATAAGAGTTCATAAAATATTATTAGTGAAACTTTAGTTGATTGTATTGAGATTTAAACTCCAATTCCTAAACATAAGTTGGAGCACAATTATTTACACACCAACGAAAAAATTATGCAAAAATTTACATGATTCGGCACAGTATGTATACATACACGAATAAAAAATATAATTCACTATAATCGTACAATGTACAAGTACGAGATCAAAAATACCCTAAAATCAACACCTACGACTTGAATCCTAAAAGCAAACCTCATTTTTTCACTTAAGAGTTCTGTCGATGCCCTTGATATTTTTCTGCCTCTCTCTCTCTCTATGTATATATATATTTTTATCTCTTGATTCAACTATTTGCACAATTTAACCCCAAAAACTTAACT
>JAOTRH010101608.1:0-15880 GCA_034768845.1 Heliamphora exappendiculata
TTTTAAAATGGGTAACCCCCCCCCCCCCCCCCCCCCCAAAGGTTATATCATTCCATACTAGTTTTGCTTAAAAATACTTCTCGAAAGTAAAAGTATGTTCATGTCAACTTTAGACGAAAAGTACTAACGGTGTTTTCATCTTTGTAAAAGCTAAAAAAAAATTATCACAAAGTTTCATGAGTTCAGTTAAGGCGGTTCGGTTCTCTCACTATTGTTCGGGATCATTGAAATTGGCTAATTAGTTAGTTTGAATTGTGCCAACGTTTTTCAACACGCACATATTTTATTTAAAATATTTTATTAAGTATGTTATTATGTATTATACATAAGTTTCTCCAAGTTTGGGTTTTAAGTTTTACCGAAAAATTAAACCGTTATGAATTCACCTCAAATTTACTTTATTGATCCAAATTGTTCATCTCTCGTAGAGCTCGTATTAATATAAAAAAAATTAAATTAATTTTGAATCAATAACTATATTATAAAAAATCACATATATTAAATGAAACAAACAGTGCATTGTGAAAATGACACTTCTCAGCCAAAGTAATATTATCAAATAGTATATCTATTAGTTTTTAATTAATTTATATAATCTTTACAATTTAGATTTACGAGGTGATTGGTTTATATATCTTAAATAAACTTAAATTTACTCCAGTTAAACTTTAAGATAAAAGTATAAAAGTTAAGATAAAAGTATAAAAGTTCATGCTAACTACTGTTTATTAGGCGATAGATAATAAATTAATAAAAATATTTTTTTAATATTAATACATTTTAAAAAGTAAAATTTACTACTTTTACAAATATTTATACACTTTTTATCTATTATTTACAACCCATTAAGCTTGGAATAGCATAATTCAAATATAAAATGGGCTCAATTAAACTTTACGATAAAGTATAAAATTCGAATGTTTCCGTACAATCGAATAGTTGCCTATGCACAAGTGCCCGTCTTTAGCATGCATATCGTATACGATAGATTCGGCTTATCGTTTAGTTGCCGATCCGCAAAGTACCCATCTTCATTGTTTGGTTTTAGGATTTCAGGAACGGTTTAGAATGTCCAAAAATCTTAATTTTTAGGATAATTAGCATTTAAAAAAAAAAAAAAAGTTAAGGAGTTCGAGATAATTTTTTTTATAGTAGTTTTTTTATTTTTTTTGATAAAATATTTAATATATTATTACTTTTTATTTTTAAGTTGTGGTCTATGTTTGAACCAAAAAAATGTAATAAATTTTTTTTTGGGAGCTTTTTGTTCTTTTTTGAATTTTTTTTATTTTAATTTAAATTTTTTACTTTTTTAGTTTCTTGTGATGAAAGAATTTTTAAAGATATGTCTGTTAGGGTTAAATTTAAAAACAAATACATTAAAGACAAAGAAATTAGGAAAAAAAGAAAGAAGCCAAAAGCTTGCTAAGTTAACTTTTTTTTTTGCCTTTTTTCGTTTTATATGAATTTTTAAAAATTTTGATTAAAAAAATTTATTTTTCTATTTTTTTGTGGTGAGAGAATTTTAAAAAATACACTCATTTAGACTGATGTTGAAAAAATTTGACTAAAGACAAAAAGAAAGTTGTAGGAGAAAAGCTAGCCCTAAATATAAGCTAATGTTTGGGATATTGGAACAAATTTTTTTTTATTTTTGTGAAGAGGAAGGATTTTTTTAATTTGGTGTTTGAGATGTGTATAGTTTTTTTTTTAAATTAAAAAATTTTAAAAAAATTAGCTGATTTTTAAAAAAAATCAAAAACTATGGCTTAAAATTTGGCTTTTTGCAAAAACCCAACTTTTTTGGGAAACCAGACATGGGCTTATGCATTTTTGAATTTTTTCTCCATCTTTTTGGAGTTTTTTTTTATAGAAAGAATTATTTACTTTCTTTTTTTACCTTTTCGGGTTTTTGTGATGAGAGAAAAATAAAAAAAATGCTCTTTCGAACTAAATAGTTTTTTGAAAAAAGGGAAAAAAGCTATTAAGCCTGTGATTGAACTAGCTTATTTTTTAAGTTTTTTTTGCTTAAAAGTCACAAAAAGCTAACTGATTTGATTTATTAGGGTTTTTTTTATTTTTTTTTCTACTTTTTTTACATGATTTAACACTTACTTTTTTATTAAAAAAAGTTAAAAAGTCTAAAAATTACTAATAAAAATTAATCCAAACACATGCTAAGTATGTGTTTTTTATCTTAGTTGAACTTTTTTTAAAAATTTGTTGGCCATAATTTTTTATTTTCTTGATTTTCAAGAAATTTCACAAATCAGGAAAAGGTCACAAAAATGGCCAAAAAGCTATTAAGTTGGTTTTTTTTCATCTTAGCCAAACTTTTTTTTCTATTTTTTAGTCATAATTTTTTACTTTTTTGATTTTTTTAAAAAATCATTGAAAATTAAAAAAATTATAAAAAACTATATCAAACGCACATGGCACTACAACAGATTCGGGTTGTAGCAGTGCTGATTTAAAGTTTAATTTTTTTTGATATAATTCTTATTCATTCATATATTGTGGAGAGCTTGTTGATTTTGTCAATCTTTTTAAAATAATATATTTACTATTTATTTATTTATAAATCATTATAATCTAACTCAGGGCGATTTAGTGTTTAATTGATTAAATTTTCTTGCATTAGTAATTTGTTCAATAAATTTTACATAATAAACATATCATAATCATAATCATATATATATATATATATATATATATATATATAAATAAAGGTCTCGTTAATTACCATCAATTGGACAGTGATTAATAAGATAATAAGGACAAATTTTTTTCAATATTCATATATTTTTGAAGGTAGAACTTACCACTCTTACAGATATCAATACACTTTGCACATGTATCTATGTATTATAAATTCATTATTCACCACCCAATAAGCGGTGGTTAACATTTTTTTATATGTAAATACACTGAAATTTACCTACCAGGGATTAAGGTTTCGTTTGATAATTAATTTTAAGTTAAATTTTTTAATTCTTTTGTAAAATTCAAACAAAAAAAAAATCTTATTTGGCAACCCAAAATCTTTTAGCCTTTTTACTTTCTTACTTTTTACATAAAAGTTGTAATATATATATATATATATTATAACTTTTATTATATATATTTATTTTTTGTGAAAATTATATTTTTAAAATTTACTCGTCAAAATATTTTAAACAATACTTGTATTAAATATGAAATTATTTAAAAATAAATTTAAAATTATTATAATAACTTTAAGTCAAGTTTTTTACTTTTGAACTTAAAACCATTTTAAATCAAGTTTTTTGATTTATTATTTTTTAGCTTAAAATCACTTTTATAATTTACCAAATAAATTTTTATTTAATTTAAAATAATTTTAAACAAAAAACCTAAGCTAAAATCAAATTGCCAAAGGAATAATAATTATGTGATAATATAAATTTTTTCAAAGTTAATATGAGGCCTAAATATAAGAGCATACATAATTATATAACTTTTTAAAAATCTATAACACCAAGTGGCCATATTTTTAAATATTGAATAATTTTTGTTCTATTTTTTTTACTTGTTAAGTTTTGGTGGTGTTTGGCATTACATAAAATAGTATTTTATAAATTATAATTTATAATAAAAATTATTATTATTTAATAAAAATTATAATTTATAATAAAATAATTATTATTATTATAAACTATAGCAAAAAATTTGTATGCATTTAAAAAAATTTGTTACCTATAAATATAATTAATATCAAAAAATTAAAAATTTATACCAATAATTTTGCCAAACACCCCTTTAATTCATTAGAAATCTGTCTCTATTTTGCACGATTGCCAAGTGCACGAAAATATTAAAGACGAAATGATCAACGTTGTACGGTTAAAATTATTGTGTTTCAAGCCACACGTGAAATCAAACAAATTTATTACATTCTTGTACGAATACAGAAATTAATTATAAAAATATTTTAATATATATATATATATATATATAAATATATATAAATTACAATGATTAATGTGGTATGTATTTATTGACTTAAGAATTTTTATTCTTTTCAAATAATTTAACAGTAAAATAAAATTTATTAAAATTTATTTCTTTTTAATAAGTTATTATTTAATTTAAGCATGATTACCAATTAAGAGACAATAATTATATATTTTTAATTAATTTTTAATTATTTAATTTGAGTATTTAATTAATTTATTGATCTATTATTATTTATTTTTTTATATTTTTTATATTTTATAATTTTAATCATTATTGCGAGCTACTAAATAAGTTTTAAAAAAATAATAATAATATTTTAAAGCACAAATTATACTTAGTATATTACACAATATATGGGAATCTCACCTAAATTCGAAAGTCATACGTACCATTTGACATCCCAAAAAAATTCACAAATTTTTTATTAATATTTTTCCAAATGAAAAAATGTTTATTCATATCCTAAATAATTAATTTAGCATTTTTCTGAATAATATTTTTATAATATTTTCAATAAAAATTAAATTATTATTTTAGATGCAACAGTTTAGAAACAAAAGGACAGGCTGGGAATTTTAAGGGTTATTTTTATTATTTATTATAAATTTACTCAAATTAAACTAGATGATTCTCTTTCGCCTATCGATGAAGCCTTCAAGCAACCTTTCACTGTTTCACACTTCTGATCATCCGTAATCTTCCTTGCCCGTTCTCTCCGTTGATGAATTCTCCTCAAATTTGACATGTAAAATATTTTGACAAAAAATAAAAATAATTTTTTTTTCAAAATAAGTTTCATCAAATAATCTAACTTTTTCATTTTTTAAGAGAAACATTTCTTCAGATAATTTAACTTTTTATTTTTTTTTATAAAATGACTAAGAGCCTTATTGTTAACTAGTTTAAATGCTAATTTTTTGTGTTTTTAGTCCAAAAAATAAATTAAATTCATGGCCTGATTAATAACTAACTTGGAAGTTTACTGTTTTACTTTTTTATATTTTCAGTCAAAAAGCTAAATTGAAATCAAAGTAAATTATTTAGTAACTTAGTTTTTAAGCTACCATTTTTAAAGTTGGTTATTTGGATAAAAAGTTAAATTTTTTTATTTTTTGTTAAAAGTTAGACAATTTTATCTTTTTATATATATAATTTTTAACAATTATATGTAGTTGGTAGTAGTAGTAAATAAGTTATGAATAAAGGATATTATTGTATCTTAAAAGTGGTGGAAGTTTGATTTGAATATTGTCGGAATTTGTGTTTTGATTTGACTTTTTAATTTTTTATCTATTTAATTTTTTTCTAAACTAGCAAAGTTGGCTTTTTTGTGTTTTTAGCCAAAAAAAAAACCAGGCTACCAATCAGGGTTTCAAAGTAGATTGTTTAGCAATTTAACTTTTAAACCAGCTTTTTTAAAGTTGGTTGTTTAGATAAAAAGTTAATTTTTTTGTTTTTTGTTCAAAGTAAAAAAATTTATCCTTCTATATATTTGATATTAATAATTATATGTAATTAGTAGTGGCAGTAATTAAGTTATGAATAAGTAATATTATTATATTTTAAAAGTAGTATGAGTTTGAATAGAATATTCTAAAAATTTGTGTTTTAATTTAATTTTTTAATTTTTTAACTTTTTAACTTTTTTACCAAACAAACAATTTTAAATTTTTAACATTTTAAGCCAAAAACTAAAAAATTAAAGATTGACAATCAAAGCCTAAACCTATACAAATCTCGAAGAGGCTCCAAGAGAACTATTTCCACGAGATGATGAATTGTGGAAGAATGATGTCAAGAACTACAACAGTTTCTGACATAAATTAACTTTCTTTTTTTTAACAGCAAAACAAAAATAGATTGAATTTAAAAACTCGAATACAAGAAAACAATCAAGAAAAAAGAGAAAAATAAGATTTTAGTAGAACTGAACCATATATGAATAGTTCAATTCAAATACAACCTCAAAAAGGTTAGAAGAGAAACCAAACCAAGAAAAGGAAGAAGAAAACCAAGAGCACAACAAAAAAAGACTGCCTCTGCCCCATGGCACAGAAATAGCAACAGATGAGCACCTTCTCAGCAACTTCCTATCTGGGATTCCCTCTTACAGGGAGCTTCATTTTTCTTTTTTTAACCTTTAGGGTCCTAACCTCTTGAAGCTTGAAAATGATTTGATCAGTGGTGATGTTCTTTAACCCGAGTTTGGTTTTAACCCAGAAGGCAATTCTAAGCATGATCAGCTCCGAGCAATCTTTCCATGTGGCCTGAACTTTTGTGAAAACAACTTTATTTCTTATCAGCCAAATCAACTAAATTGTTGAGAAGAAGCATGCTTCCCAGAGATAGTCTTCCAGATTTTTGAATGATATTCCAAGCCACCATTTATAAAGATTCACAAGTGAGTGTTGAGATACCCAGAGCATACCCCACCACGGCAAGACTCCACACCATGATTTTCATGCAAAGGGGCAGGTTAACAACAAATGGTCAACTGTTTCACCTCAAGCTGTCACTCTGTGGCAAAGCCAAGCGTTGTGCCAGAACCTGGTGGCTATTCTTCCTAGCAGGGCCCTCCAACAAAAAAAATCTTACATTTGGGAGGCATAGGTTCGTCTCCAAATACCACCTTCCACAATATCAAGAATCTTGATAATGTTGTTGTTGTTATCATCACATTGTCTAAGAAAGGATTTGGTTGAGAAAACAACCACTTTTCTCGCCTAAATTAACTTATTAAAGCAGAAGATGTTCCATGTACAGGGGGAAAAAAAGACAAAAAAAAAAACAAAAAAAAGCTGAATGGGGATGGAGATAGTAATAGTCATACACAAAAGGCAAAAAACACTTGTACCTTAACATTTCTCTTTGCTATTTGCAATAGCAGAAAAGATACTAACGTGCACACTTAACCAAAAACTGCACTAACTCTTTCACCAGGGTGTGGGAGGCCCCAATAGTGCTGCCAACCCACAAAAGTTCCTTCAAAACATAATTAAAATTTAAAATAAATTATTCAAATTCACTTAATTTAATTGTAACATATAAAATACACAATAAAATTTGAATCATATATTTAAAAAAAAAAATCAGTGCACAAACCCCTTCACAGAATAGGACACAACCCTATCGTGTAAAGTTAGAACCCATAGTCAGAGTCCCACCCTCATACGAGAGAGTTGTACCCTGTTCAGTAATTAGGGCCTATGTTCTAAGCGAAAATCTTTATTTTATATTATTGTAGGCATATTGTTCATAGAACGGGGCACAATAGTGTCACACGTGAGGGTGGAATCCACACTGTTAAGGATTCTATCCTCATGTAAAATGATTGCGCCTCATATTTTGTGAACATTATATTTTTTTTCCTAACAAAATTCTTTATTTTATATTTTAGGTATGTTTATGAGAAACTTTGTGTGGATCCCACCTACGCACACTCTCTCCTAAGATAATTAGTATAATTTTTAGTCAAATGTCGTGTTTGAAAAATAATATTTAAGTTTATTTTTTTTTATCTATTTTACATGATTATTTATGCGATATAATTAAAAATTATTAATTATTTAATTATATCACATAAATAGACTTATAAAATAAACTTGTAAAATAAACTTAAATAGCATTACTCCTCAAGATTAGTATCAAAAGATTTTTGCAAATTATGCATGCAAGAGAGAGAAAAAGATGGAGAGAGAAGGGTTTGTGCATAGAGGAAGAGAGAGAGAGAGGTTTGAGAATGGAGGAAGAAGAAATAGGAATAGACATGAAGAAGAATATGAGAGAGAGAGAGAGTAGGTCAGTCATGGGAGCGGAGGAGCATGACGACGCATCTCTTGATGATGTAAAGCCTGGCTCGCTGTTGCTTTAGAAACCTTCCAAGTCCTCTGCAGCTTGATACTGAGCTTTTCTTCGACTCTTCCATGGCGGTTCCCCTGCTCATCTTCCTCTATCTCTATATATCTATATCTGTATCTTTATTATATGTATCACCTTCTTTTATTTTCGGGAGAGAGAGAGAGTGATGGGTGTGTGCGAAATCTGCGCTTAAGTTTAAAGTAGGATTGGCTTCTTATAAAGAAGAGAGAGAGAGAGAGAGAGAGAGAGAGAGAGAGAGAGAGAGGAAGGAGCTTTTGGTGAAGGTCGATAAAAAGGACAATAATATGCCCACTGAGCCCCGGCCCCCACTTGGAATCTGAGAATGGTTTTTCTACAGTATAATTATCAAACTCGAAAAAAAATAAAGTTAAAATTTTTTCGTTCGGTAAAAAAGTAATTTTTTAAAAAAGAAAGCATATTAAAATATTAATTATAGAATAGTTTATATAAATATATTTTATTATAGAAGACAACTTTATTTGATAATTTATTTATTACTAATCTCAATTGTATATAATTGTGCAAAAATAAAAAATATATATATTAATTAAGTATGAGTACATTTTTGAGATCTTTTGGTACGATTAATCCCATCAAATTTAATTTATTAGTTTTAGTCTTATTCTATAAAAATATAATACATTATGATCATTAGTTTGCCCCTAATTTAATATTTATAGTGGGCCCGTTTGGCATGCTAGCTTATAAGCAAGTTTGATCAACATGATTGAAATTTGATTTTTTTATTTTTAGTAAATTTTTTTTATCATTTAATTAAAATTTTATACTTTTTAGACTCCTTTCATTGAGACGATTCAAAAAAGTAAAAAATTTTAATCAAAATATATAAAAAAATTTAAAAAGACAAAAATAAGCAAAAAAATAAGCAAAAATATCAAATCAGTAAATAGTAAGATAAAATAAGCAAATAAGCAAGCTATGATGGGGCCATTATATATTACTATTTTATTCCCTATAAATTTATTTTCTGTTTGAATAATTCTTTTAACCAATATAAATATCGTTTTATCAATACAATAACATAATATTATTTTTATTTTGGTAACTTTTTCTACATGGCAACAATTTATTAAGGAATTTTATCACTTTTATCTAAATATTAAAATATGTTGCTTATTAGCCATCATGAAATTACTGATAAAATTAATAGTTTATCCTATGTAAAATGTTATCAGTTTAAATATTATTAATTGTATTACTCTTATAATGCTATTTTAGTTAAGGATAAAATTATCAATATGTAATATTGTGTAAAAATTATTATCTTTTATTAAATATTATAAATAATATTCTTATCGCTATTTCAAATTTGAGAGAATTTTGAAACAATGACACTTAAAAATATTAAAAATTCTGCGAGATTGTAGTAATTTTATTGACAAATTGGGATAGATTTTTTTGCTATTTTGACAAATAGTTGTAGAGAAAAAAAAAATATGTCAAATAACAAAGAATATCGTTAATTAAGGACAATTTAAGAATAAGAAATAATAATAAGACTAAACTTACTAAAACAAATTTGGTGGAACTAATTTTTACATCATTAGCCACAATAAGACCAATGCCAAAATTACTCTTAAAAAATTAGCTTATAAGCTAATTTATTAAACAATTTATTTTGAATTTTATTTTATTTTTTTGTTAAAAATTATATAAATAAAAACTTTTAAACTAGCTAGTCTCCAATCAAGTACAATGTTCTAAAAATAAAATTCAAAAAAGCTCTTTTAAAATTTAAAATTAAATAGATCATATTCATGATTTTCACACACCCAAACAAATCTAATCTATTAATTTTTAAATTTTAAACAATTCAAAATCTTTTTATTTGATTTTATCTTTTTTATTTAATTCTAAATACTTTCGAAATCATTTTTCTAAAAATATAATCTTGCTAATCTAGTACCGTTCTGATTGGTGTGTAAATGAGCTGTTCAAATTATACAAATTATATTAGCAAACCCTCATTTTTATATGTCTAATAATAAGTGTTTCAGTAGTAATAGTATCAGAAGAGATAAAAAGGTGAAAAAACAGACCAAAATGCCAGAAAAACTTATAAATACATTTTGTACATTTTGACCAGACAAAAAAAGATATATAGAAATATTTTATCTGGACGAGCATTTGGAGGTTGTGTACAGAAACTTTGCATCCGGACGAATTGCAGAGAATCAGCACGTAAGAATTTAACCCTAAGACACTACAGCCATTATAAATAGGGTAAGTTAAGGCTCAAAACATTGGAGCAACTAGGCTTTTCGTTCTATGGTTCAATGAAATCTGAGTTCGGTATTTAAATTTTAGTTAGAATTTTTGTTTCTTTTAATATCGGATTCAACTTTGTTGAATGATTTTTTTATACGTGTTGAGTTTTTATTAACAAATTTTGTCATTTTTCACTACAAAAAAATACACACTTGGCGACCAAGACTTTAGTCGGCATTAGTCTAACTTTAGTCGCTATAATGTTTTGGCGACTAAATATTTTAGTTGCCATAGTTGTCGCTAATACCTTGACAGCAAAAGATTATGGTGACTAAATAAAATTTAGTCGCCGTAAACTTTTTTTCTGCAACCACAAGTTTTGGTTAGCAATGCAAACATTCAACGACCACTAGCAGTTGTCGCCAAATCAAATTTAGTCACTGTTGTACCTCGATTCCGCAACAAAACTAATTTAGTCGCGGAATCTAATTTAGTGGTTTTTGTACCTCGATTCTGCGACAAAACTTTGTGGTCGCCAAAAATATACCCTCAATAACTTTACAACTAATTAACATAGTTGCCGAAAATCATTTTTTTGCAACACAATTTATTTGTCGGTAAAACTATCTCCTGTAACCTATTATATTAGCAACACAATTATTTGTCAGTAAAACTATCCCCCCCGTAACCTATTATATTATATAAGATTTTCATAAAACAATATTTCAATATTCATCCATGCAAATCATAAATATTCGTACCCAACACAAATATTCATTCGTTCAAATTAAAAATATTAATTCAAAATAGTACTCTATACATAAAACCAACAACCTTTTACATGTCCATACAAAGTTTTAAAACAAGATCCATAAAATCAAAAGAAAACATTCATCAACAGTTTCAAAACAAGATCCAATTTCTCAAACATTATCCAAAGTTTCAAAAAAACATTCAAAATAAAAATATAATAATCAAGCTACTTCAAAGAACATAATAGATTCATCATCGAACTGCAGCCAAAACTATCGCATATCTGCAAAAGAAAAATAATAAACCATGGATATTTATTATATATACAAAGATAAATATATGCTACCATAATACAAAGGAAAAATACTGAATATTTAAAATGTGTTGAGTTTCTATTTTTCTTTATAAAAAAAAAACAAAGGATATTCAGTTGCATATTATTTAAATAACTTATGCTTTCATTTGTATAAACTCCTAGTTAGTGAAGATACCAAATTGTCTTCTCCCTATAGTAGTTATGATCCGTGACTAAAGTAACTTCTAAAGTAACTTCTAACACAGTTTAATCATAACAAAAATAATAAATTAATTTCAAATAATTTGTTTTAAATGGTTGATAACTATTAAAATACCGATGAACTTACCAAATATTATAACACTGATTGGCATCATCACCGAGCTGGATCATTGTGTAGGATCTTTGTCAAGATATCCTAGAGGTGATCAATTTGTCTTTGTTGCTCCTCGCGCTTCTGCTGCTGTTGCTCACGCTCTCTTTCCCGCTTCTCATGCTCTCTTTCAAATGACAACAGTTATTACAGAGTGAATATAATCCATTTTGAAACAAAGAATTTGTCCAAATATATCGAATAATAAGTATTCAATTCATGCCAAACAAAACAAATAATGTTTCAACCATCAATAAGAGAGATTTTATAATCCATCAGCACCCGAATCCATCCCTTGTCTGCTTGAGTTGTTCCCATGTCTGTAGGAGAAAAATAAACTATAATTATTTATTTGCTACAACAATTATAAAGAAAAAATGATAATACCAATATATGAACTATTGAGTAACAATAAAACGTGAATCCCTTTTAATTGATCTTTCATGAAGTCATCACTTGTGTACAAAATAGAAAGGTAAATACCAGTAGGTTTGCAAGGCCACATATACATGCTGCCAGAAACATACAACACGTAAATTGACTATCTTTTAGTAAACCATAACTATTCAAGGCAACCCTACTAGTCCATAATTCTTATTACACTTTTTTTTCCTTTTGATTGGCCTAGGAAAAATTCTACCAAGCTAACCCTCAAGACAATTTTGCCAATTAAGAGCTCCAGCTTGTGGTGGTAGGGGTACAATATATTAACACCACCAGCCTTTCCCTCAATACATCAACTATATATCATGTATCAAATTGCTATTAAATTTTATAAAAATAACCAATAAATCCAAGTCATTTTATAAACTTGTGTCAAATATTAAAGAGACATAATGTAATGCATATACTAAAAAACAAAAAATTATAATTCATCACATGTCCGATGATCTACACTTGTTTCAGATCCCAACAATTGTTTACCAACAAAATACTTAAAAACAAACCAAACAATTCATGTTCAGAATTAACACCCAGACATTTGAAAGAGGTATTGCTCGAACAAAATTTATAGTTCTGTAGTAGAGAAAGAGGCCTTCATATCAACAATTAAAGTCAATCCCCATTTTAAAGAACTGTGAAGTGAAGTTTGATCTCATTTCTAAGCTAATTGCATTACTAAGCCCACCCAGAAGTCTACTTTTATCTATAATTGATGCTAAGATCAGCAAGCCAACCCCAACCCCAATATGAACATCCTCTTGAGCAGTTGTTTTACTATCTAAAGTCAAAATACCGAGAGCAAATGGACAGGTGGGATGATAAAATAAATTGGTAAAATAATATGAATTATAATGTATTTCCTAATTGATTATCATAAATATGCCATTGTAGCAAACTGCATTTACATGTAAGAAACTTGTATTAAACTAGAAGGCATGATTAAGGATACCATATTTTTCATCATGTAGTGCCCTTAAGCTGAGAATTCCAGCATGTCTGACTTTAGCTTCAATTTTTATGTCCTGTAATCACAATTAATATAGAGATCAACCCAAGTTATCTAGATAGTCATTTCAAAAGGTGACCAAGACTGTACTTATGCCAACAAGAACATCAATGGAATTGAAAAATGTAGTAAAGAGAACGAGAGAGTATAAGATTCAATAAATGGGATTAATCTCAATCTATTCTAATATTTCTGATACCTGGGTCAATTACTTGAACACTAAACAAAATTATCAAAACCCAATCACCTAAACACTAAGTCACGATTTCTCAAATTATCACCAATAACAGAGAACTATAATCCAACTTAATATGCAAATACTTCTTCAGCTTTTCATTTTTTTATTATTTTCTTTCTTTTTCTAATATGCCTAATGGCTGTCCAAAAGCTCCCTTCTCTTTGCTTTTCTACTCTCTTTTTTACTTTTATTTTTCATTTTTTCTTTCTTTCGTTCCCAGTGACTGCTTCTCAGTAGCCCTCTTCTTTGTTTTCTTTTTATGTGCATGAAAGTCTGGTGCTTATAATAAAGGCAAACAAAAAAATATTCTAGAATATGTGAGAATAGATCCTCCACTTACCTAAGCTGAGTGTGTTAGGTACAAATATGAATTGATAGAGATTTAAATTCAAGAGTGGAGGTTTTCCAGAGGCAGAGATGCACTGTGAGAGAGAGAATCAAGAGTCCAAGATTAGTTGGGCACACTTAACCCACACCGAGGGGGTGGGGGGGGTGTGAAGGGTCCTACAATGTGTACAGAAATCAAATTATCTTTTTATCAATATCATTTTCACAAAACAAATTATCAATACTTCTTAAACAATTCTTAAAAACACTCATTCTCCTTGGAAAATCTCAATCTTAATTATTTTGGGTTTACAAAAATTTGGGGTTACGGATGAATTAATATAGAAATTCAATTTGTGTTCAAAACAAACTTCTCCAATTAAAATGATCATTCTCAGTTATCCAGGGCTTACAAAAATTGGGGGTTACGGATGAATTAATTTAGGGATTCAATTTGTGTTCAAAGTGGGGATCGGAGCCCCGTCACGGGCTCTCGACGGTGGTGGAGCAACAACAAGTGGGTAATGGTTTGCACTGTGAAACTCGAGGCTTCATCCCTACCACTCTCACCCCTTCTGAATATCGAACTATAGAGTTACGGAATGGAGAACAAACCTGCAGGTAGATCTCTTGGTGGTCGGCGTTAATGACAGAAGCAGTTGAGCGGCGCTTGGCGAAAGCAATTGAGCGACAACAGTCGAGCAACAGAAAGAATGCTTGGGTGGTCCCGGTGGTGCAGTGTTGTTGCGGTTCAAAACCCCTGTGGCGGTGTTGCGGTGGTCCGGTGTGGTCGCGATTCAAACCCTTGCGGCGCCTAGAGAGATGAGCTTTAACCCTAAATTGGATTTCCTTTGTTTATCACAAACACAGATTGATTAAAAAGTATTTTTAGTCAGTGTATTTTTTATACAATTGTATTTTTAATCTCATTAAAACTATATTTGTTATTAAAATGTGTTTAAGTGACACAACATTACATATTATCTGAACTGATTTAATAAATTGGGAATAAAGATTTGAAAAATAATCTCAATTTTTTAGTAACTGAGATAAAAATTACATATTATCTCACTTAATCTTGTAAACTAATATCTTTTTCATCATAGTATTTTAAAAATTGAAATTTTAAAAAATTTTAAAGCGTGATCTTTACGCATTATTGTAGTAGTCATAAATCGATAAATTCATCTAGACAAATATAAATCGTTTGATTTGGTTCATTTTTTTGTACAAATTGATTTCAATTTTAAGTAAAAACAATCCATTATGATTTGATCCATAGATTAAGTTTCTAGAGAATCGTATAAAACTAAATCGAATTACTCTATAATTTTATTATATTCACCATATATAATATATTTATTTAAAGAAATAACTTAAAGTTTTAATTTCTTTCTTATACCTTTTTTTCCTTTTATAACATTATAATATTATTTAATTCAAATATTATTGACAATTAATAAGAAAAATAAAGTATAATAAATAAATAAAATACATATATAGATATATTATAATCCTCCAAATAACGAACACAAAATTATTTTAGAAATATTTGCGTATTGTCAATTCTACTATAAACATTAATAAATATTTCAAGAGTTAAATTTTTTTTATTTTATAATTCAAAAAAATATTTAATATCAATAAGTAAGAATAATGACAGTCATGATATCTAAGGATCACGGCCGATTGCTAGAACAAAGAGTCATTGCGGCTGTGATGATCAAAAGGTACAATCGGTTGTAGAATCGAAAAAACATTGCGGCTGTGAACGTCAAAGATATAGCTAATTATAGGATTAAAGCACATGAACGATCGTGTGGTTTAAATGTTGTCGTCGTGATATTTAGAGAGGTATAACGTATCTCTTTGGTTTTGAGTTCAGTTTTGATTCCGCAATTGTTTTGAGGTATCATTTAGTGTAGTTTTACATGTATTCATCATCGGAAAACACTTGGGGGTGCCCAAGATACGATTTGGCCAAATTAGATAGTTTACAACTAGCACCAACCATTTGGCGACTAACATTATATTTGGTCACCCAAAGTCATTTTTTTGTGACCAATATTTGATCGCCAATGGTACGCATTCGGCGACCACATTTTGTTTGCCAAAAATGTTTTGCGCGTGATTTTGGCACTAGCACTGAACATTGGGCCACTACTTTTGTATTTAGTCGCCAAATGCTAAGTATTTCACAACCAAATGTTGATGGCCAAAAGGTCGTGCACGTTGTGAAAAAGTTTAATGCACCGAAGAAAAAGTTTAAATCAAGTAATTTTGGGGTGTTTGCTGTTATTGAAATTATCAATTTATAATTTATAGCTAAAAACAAGTAATTTTATTTTTTATTAGAAG
>JAOTRH010101619.1:0-15879 GCA_034768845.1 Heliamphora exappendiculata
AATAATTATTTTAGAATTAAGAGAATAAGCACTATTCATAATAATCTTGGAGTGTGAATTAATTTATATAGTCAGTATAAAATTAATTACCCCGAATGTCTCGTTCAATACACACAAAGTGTACTAGTACAGAGAGTCGAAATAATAGGCGACACTATTATCTGTTTCCCGTAACCAAGACAGGCCTACTAAAACTCTGTGTTACAGTCGTACCGATGGTATGCCCATTTCTATCTAAACTGTGAACATAAAATTTATATTCTGCAAGAACCTAAAATTTGATATTCTGTGTGCAAGTCGTACTCTACACACCAGATTAAGTACTAAACAGAATATCGGACATCTATGCATAATATTAAAAAATAATATACATACATTGCTCATAAATATTCTCATAAAATAAAATTTTAATTTAATTAAAAAATAAAATTAAATACTAAAATTATGATTTTTAATATACCAATCCTAACACTTTATGGTTTGAAACAAGCACCAAGAGCTTGATATGAAAAGCTTAACAAATTTTTTATTGAAAATGAGGATTCAAGAGAAAAAATTGATACAACTCTTTTTATCACGTCAAAAGAAAAAGACATTCTAGTTGTGCAAATATATATAGATGATATCATCTTTAACTCAACTAATAAAACTCTTTACAAAAATTTTACTAAGTGCATGCAGAAAAAATTCGAAATGAGCATAATTGGTGAGCTCAATTACTTTCTTGGACTTTAAATCAAACAAATTTAAGAAGGAATTTTCATAAATAAGTTTAAGTACACAAGAGATTTATTGAAGAGACTTGATTTGAAAAATAAAAAACCAATGGGAACTCCAATGTGCTCTTTAACAAAGCATAACAAGGATGAAAATTGTAAAGCAATAGAAAAAAAGAGATATAGAGGTATGATTAGTTCCTTACTTTACTTAACTACTAGTACCTAACATCATGTTTAGTATATACATGTGTGCTAGATTTTTAGTTAATCCTAAAGAATCACATGTAACTGCTGTTAAGCGCACCTTTAAATACCTCTTAGGTACACAAAACCTAGGTTCATTTTCTCTTAGAGGAATAATCTTTAAATTATTTGGCTATTTTGATGCAGATTTTGTCGGTTATAAAATTGATAGGAAGAATACAAGTGGAACATGTCAATTTTTAGGACACTCTCTCATGTCAAAGTTTAGCGAGAAACAGAATTCAGTAACCTTATCTACAACTGAGGCTGAGTACATTACAGCAGGTAGCTATTGTGCTCAGGTTCTTTGGATGAAACAACAACTAGAAGACTATGGTGTTTGTTTAGATCACATTTCTATTAATTGTGATAACACTGGTGCCATAAACATATCCAAAACCCTATACAATACTCTAGAACAAAGCATATAGAGATCATGCATCATTTCATTAGATATCATATTCAAAAAGGTAACATAGAACTTGAATTCGTAGGCACTAACCACCAACTTGTTGATATTTTCACCAAACCTTTAAATGAAGAAAGATTTTGTTATATCAGAAGAAAACTTGGTATGTTACGTGCTCCAAATTGATACTTAAATGCAATACTAACCATGTATGTTCAATGCCTATTCAATGCTTTTCATGCTTTATTTTGATGTGTGAAATGTGTCGACACAATGTTAAAAAATGTCAACACATGTGTAAAACTGTTGACACAAATGCTATATAGTATCGATACATTTTGAGAAAAGTGTCAACCTCAGCTAAACAGTGTTGACACAATTTGAATTCTTTCTCTCGATAAAATTTGTGTCGATAATTACTTTAAAAAAAATTTGTGTCGACTCGCTTGTGAAGAGTATCGACTCAATTAATCAAAAGTGTCGACACCATGTTAAAATGTGTCAACACAATTTCTATTTGTGAACACCCACAGTGTCGCATGAAATGTGTCGACTCCAACGAGATTTGTATTGACACATTTTATAGAGTTTATATATAGGTAGTTTTCCCCTTTGTTTGTTTTCATTCGCGCTCAAAACCGTTTAGTTCTAATGTCTCTTCGTCTCCTCCCTCTTTGTTTTCCCTCTACAAACCCTAAAGGGTCGACCTCTTCCTCTTCCCCCTCTCTCTCACTGCAAATGTCACCACGAACGATAGGCAAGGGCAGAAAATGTCAACACGCCGGAGAAACTTCAAGCCCTATGGCAGCGAAGAAGAAGAAGACCAAGGCAGGGCCATCCACTTACATGAGAATCGATTCGACGCTCAAGTTCCAGTTCTCCAAGTACAAGAATCTCTTTTTCTCATCCTTCGTAAACTGCAAGGTAATCCCAGGCTACTCCATTGATTTTGTGTTTTTTGATTCCATTGAAATGAAATTTTTTGAGTGGTTCACCACTCTTGGTTAGATGGATCTTCTTCAGATTTGTGAACACCACTATCCAACACTTGTGAAACTCTTCTATGCACAGTTCAAGATCACCGACCCCTCTGATATCACCATCACCACTTGGATAAATGGTGTTGACATTCACTTGATCCCCGAAATTTTTAATGAAATTCTCGGTCTCCCTAAAGGCCGTCTCTTTGTTCCCTGCAACAAGAAAAAGGGAACCATTGAAGATTTCTCCTTTCATGAGGTAGTGAAATAGATTTTTGCTATTTAAGTTGTTGACCCAACCAAGCCCTTAGAGGCTAACTCCTTGAAACTAGAGATGAGAATTCTGCTCTATTTTGTAAACCACATATTTTTGCCCCAATTTGGAAAATTTGGAGATGTGTCTTTTATGCACATCTTCATCATGTAGTGTATCCTCGAGGGTTATATACTTGATCTTGGCTATTTCTTCATCTCAGACATACTCCAGTCGTATTCCAAATCGAACACCTCTCTTCCCCATGCAATGTTCTTGATGAAGGTATTTCAACACTTCAGTGTTGATCTATCTACGAAAAAAGGCATCCCCTTTTCAAAACATGACTTTTGTGGGAAGTCCACTCTGAAACATATGCATGTTTCTAAGGTTGACGGTGTTTCGACTCTCATAGGGCCAGTCTTGCATCCCCCTTCCCTGCTCAACCCTCTCTCACCTTTTGGTCGTTCCAATTCTCCCATTCCCTTTGATTCTGCATCTCCTAGATCAACCTGCAACTCTTAGAGTTGCCCATTTGCTCCATCTTCCTCCGCTCCACCTCCTCATCCCTTTGTTGTTGGTGCCTCCTCCTCTGTTCCATCTGATGCTCCTTCTTCCCAGCAATTTGCTGATCTTACCTCCCTCATCAAGGACTTGACTTCATCCTTGGCATCCCTTCGTGAGAAGGATGATGTTGATCTTTATGATATAGGATGTAAAGTCCCTTCTATTTTTGAGATCATAACTCAAATGGAGATGAAGAACAAAAATCTTAGAATTGACGTTGAGAATGCTTGTGAGGCTAGAGCCATTCTCAGCCAGAATATGAAGAAAGACATTGATTCCATCATCTCTACAAATCGAAGCATCCTCTATCAAATCTGCAAAGAGTACGGTGAAGGAGTAGGTCTTGCTGTTCAGGAGAACTCAAGAAAGGTTGATGAGCACCTTTAGTGAATCAAAGATACATGGGCCAAACAGTTTAAGCCCAAGGAGTCAAAAGAAGAAAAGGAAGCCAAACTCAAGAGAGAAGCTAACCTTGTCTTAGCTTTCACCTTTACAGCCTTTGAAGCTGAAGAGAAGACATCTGAAAAAAAAAGGCAGCCAAAGAACATGTAGCAGAAAGGAAGAAGGTGGCCGAGGATAAAAAGAAAAAGAACCAGTTTGACGACCTCTGATTTTTGCTAATTTTAAAAGGAGAGAAAAGAAAACAAGAAGACAGAAGAAAAGGAATAGGAAGAGAACAAAAGGAAGAAGATCAAGAAGAAAAAGAAAAAAGATTAAGAAGAATGAAGCTTTTGAAATTATTTTGTGAAGGAGAAAATGTAACATTCAAACATACATTTCTGTTAATGTCTTGTGAATGCCTTGAAAACATTACTGTTGAATGTTAGTTTTGAAAACTTTTAAATATTGTATGTATGAACTTCATTTCTTTGTGGATGAAAAACCTAAGGTTTATATCAATTGTTGAATGATTATTTTAGAAATCATGTCTTTTTAAGTATAAATTGTTGATGATGTGCCAGATTATGATTGAGTGTTGTGAACTATTGAATTAAATTGCTTGAAGATCAATTTTCCTAAAATTTACAATTGTTGATAATTGATGTTGCAATTCTATTGATAACCATGGATGCTATATTGCCTGTTGAATGCCATATTATTGTGATTGCAAATCTTATTTAAGGCATAGAGATAAGAGGAGTACATTTGTCCAAAATCTTTTTAATGTCTTTTCTGAAAAATGTTATAATCATAAAAATAAAAAAAAGAGAGATTGTTAGCCTAAGAGTATTTTAAATAGATTTTGATGATTTTTAATAATAAATTTTTTAAATTTAATGGATTTAAAAAGATTATATTTAAATATTTTCAAAAAGGTAGTATTGTTGACTCCTTGAATCAAATGAGTTGACACTTAGTGTTCTTGAAAAAAATATTTTGTGTTGACACAAATTGATAATTGAGTCGACACTTTAAGGCAAAACACGCTTGAAATTCTTAATTATTTCAACACCATTAAAATTTAGGGTCGACAGCTTAACTGCTTTGCTTGAGATGTTTCAAGAACTCAAATGAATTGACACCACACAAGTTTGGGTCGACACCTCCAGTATTGGACCAGGATCCACGTTGAGTCAACACCAATGAAGAATGGCTCGACACTTTAGTCCCTTTGCGGGATTCAACTTGTGTCGACACCAAAGTATTTTGAGTCAACACTAAGTGATCTTTCGAATTTCAGACCTCGGGTTCTAAGGATGGACACCAAATTTTTAGTAGCTAAATCTCTCATCAGAGTCGACACCAACTCTAATATGAGTCAATACCAAGGTCCCAGTTAGAAAAACTAAATAAATGCATAAAGTCGACATCAAATGTTCCATCAGTCGACACTACTGTGTGGGTGAGAAATATGCAGAAAAAAAGTCGACAACAATGAAGAACTGAGTCAACGCGTTTACCCAAGAACCAAGCCCTGGACTTTTTGTGTCGACACCAAAGGATCTTGTGTCGACACTTGCGACGGAATTTAAAATTACGCATTGGTTCTAATGATAACATTTCAGAGCATTAATTACCTCCACTAACCCACCAACGATCATTTACTTCAGTTGGTTATATAAAGAGTTAATCTTCAGAGTTTCGAATCTCTAGACACTATTCGATTGCTTGCATTTAAGGCTCATATTCATTAAAAATTCATTTATCACTCATAACTCTTCTAGCCGATTCTTTCACTCTCTTACTCATTTATTTTTAATAATTTGTAAGAAGTGCTAGTTTGTGAATCTTTGATTGCATCTTATTTATTGTAAAAAAATGTGAGTCACCCTTGATCTTTTAAGAGAGTGTGTGAGTATCTTAAAGAAGATCTCAAGAGAATTCAGAAAAAATAAAAGATTGTTTTATAAAAATTTCTTGAGACTGTAAATGTTTTTGAATGCACCTATGAAGTATTCGATTTTAGTGCAAATTCTCAAGAAAACTCTTGAGGAGTGGACGTAGGCTTATAAAAAGCTAAACCACTATAAATCTTAGTGTCTGGTTTAATTTTTTCTCCCTAATCTCTTTAATTTCTTTGTTGATATTTTACCTGCTATATTTGTTTGTGAAATTAAAAAGTTTTATAAATAGTTTTTAAAATAGTTATTATTATTTTTAAAACTCAATTTACTCCCTCTTGGGTTGCCTAGGTCTAACAAAATTCATCTTAGTATGTTATTTAGCATACGAATTGACTTTAGGGATTAGGTTTTTTAATCCTGTATAGTCCCAGAGGAAAATTAGTTAATACAATACCTAGTTTGATATTATCTAATTTCTTCCCTCCAAGTTATCTTATTTTCTCGTTTAACGGTACTAAATAATCTTTTCATGAAATTACATTGTCTTATTTCACTTGACTCGTGGCTCAATGCAACCTTTTAGATTTCTTACTTAAAATCTTAAAAATTCAACGGTGTAAAGTCACATTTTTCTTTGCTCTAAGTTATGTTTGAACTAATTGTGTTTTTTGCTTATCTAGCTTAGAGTACAAAAATATAAAAATTTCAACTTAAACTAAAAGTTTCAACTTAATTAATTTATTCTTTACCCATTTTCTCAGCAACAATCGAACAAATAGTGAATACATAGAAGTAAAAGTTTGAATAAAAAGGTTAGGGATAAAATCATTCTTATTTGGAGTTCTGGCTATAGTTTAAATTACATGTAAAAAATAACAATAGGGAAACAATTCTTGCACTCTTTTTTTTAACAAAAATACTTATTTTGTTGTTGATTTATAAAATTGTTCTTACTTTTTGTTATGTTTATTGTATTTGTAGATATTAGAATTTTGACATAATTAATCAGTACTATTTGATTTATTATAATTAATAAATTTTTCTAACTGATCAAAGTCAAAATAATCAAAATCTGCAAATACTTGGGTTCTCAGTATATTGTTGGACTTAATCTATTTTAATATATTCGTAATATCCACATAAAAGGGGCTATTCATTAATTTGATCTAATGAAACAGTCCCTTGTCATTTGTCGAAATATCTCAATACCTAAATAAAAAGTATGAGAGATAATTTGAAGTTTGGATTTGGTTTTATTTTCATGAAATAAGAAATTGTTCTTTAAGAAAATTAAGATCAATTAAAATTTAAATTAAAATGATTACTAAAATTGGCATCCCTTTTTACAAGCTTATAAATATAGGCTCTCATTCAAGGAAAGAAGAACCTTTATCCAAGAGAATTCTCACAATTCTTTAAGACTTTTTACCTAAATTTCTGCTCAAAGTACTTACCAATTTTTTCATGAAGGATCAACAACATTTCTACAACATGGCAATTTATCTACAAGTTTTCACATTAAGTAAGTTCTATAGGTTAAATCTCATGGAGTTTGTATTTCTAATATCGTAATTTTCAAATGCCCTATTAAAGCCAAGGATTTCATCCCAAATTTCAACACTTCTATTCTTATAATTCAAGTCTAGTACTCAGTCTCATTTGAGCTTAAGGTCACCTGAGCCTCGTCTCTTGCTATCAATAAGATTTTAATACCATATACGTTCAAATTAGATGTTCCATCAAAGTACATTTCACATACCTCATTTTCTATTTGCATAAGCTCTTCGTTAGGAAATTCAAATTTTATGTCTTTAGGGGTCTACCAAATTATCTTCTAAGAATAATTTGATCACCTCCCTTCCTTTCACGGATTTTTTGGTAGTGAACTTACTGTCAAACTCCAATAGTAGTAGTAATCACTTCACTACTCTTCTAATTAGTGTTGGTTTCTCAAACGGATACATGATAAGGTTTATCTAGGATATCAATCTTACTACATGAAATAACATGTAATGTCTTAGGCACTTAGTGACCCAAACTAGCTCATAACACGTCCTTTCCTAAGGCATGTAGTTCAATTAATATCCCATCATCTTTCTACTAAGGTAGTACACGACCTTCTCTATGCTTATTTCATTCTTTGGTGTCAACATGTAATTCATATTCGATTCTATTACTACCAAGTGTAAGATCATTGGTTTGCCCTCTTGATGAGGTGCCAAGACAAGCGAGTTCTATAGGTATGCTTTCATTCGCTAGAAAGTCTTCTGACAATTTTCGTTCCATTCAAACTTAAACCCTTTCTTTAGCAGTTTGAACAAGGGTTCATAGGTGCTCGTTAACTTTGAGATGAACCGACATATATATTATATTCTTCTTAAGAAACCCCTTAATTCCTTTTCAATCCTTGGTGTAGGCATTTTAAGGATAGATTATATCTTTGAGGGGTCCACCTCAATTTTTCTTTGAGTGATCATAAACCCAAACAGCTTGCCTTCAATTACTCAAAATGTACATTTTGGGGGTTCAATCTCATTTTGTATTTTTTGATTCTTTTGAAGAACTTTTCTAGTGCTGTGATATACCGAGACCTCTACTTTGATTTTATTATTATATCATTGATGTACACTTCCACCTCGTTATGAATCATGTCGTGTAAAAGAGAAGTTGCCGCTTTCTAATACATGGTTATCGCATTCTTTAGTACAAACGATATGACTCTATAACAATATGTCCCCAATTGTGGTGAAAATAGTTCTCTCTATCTTCTGGTGCTACTAAAATTTGATTATAGTCAAAGAAATTGTCCATAAATGATTGAAATGCTTGGATGATAGCATTATCAACAAGAACATCTATGTGGGGTAGAGGGAAGTCATACTTGGGACTAACCTTGTTCAAATTCTAAAAGTTTACGCGCACTCTGATCCTTCCATCCTTGTTGAGTATAGGTATTATGTTAGTTACCCACTGGGGATACTTGGTAACCATTAGGAATCCAACATTGATATATTTTGTAACGTCATTCTTGATTTCTAACAACCAATAAGACTTAACCCTATAAAGCTTTTGCCTCACTGATTTAGCGCCAGGGTATAGAGGAATGTGATGTTAAACTATCTCTGGGTCATTTCTAGACATGCCCTCGTAAGACTAAGTAAAAATATCTTTGTATTCTTTTAGCAGTTCGACCAACTCATTGCGCTCTTCTGGGACTAGAGTGGAACCAATTTGAACTAGTCTAGAATCTTAGTCCCCAAATTTATTGTTATAATCTCATCCATAATTGGGTGGACACGTCTCCCTTCTTCAAATTCTAACAAATCTTTTACATTTGTAGGTGTTTCATATTCATTAGGATTATTTTGATCCACATATTCTATCTCAGGAAGAGTGGATTAAACGATATTCTCTTCTATTTTATTATTATGAAAAATGGAAACTACATACTAGAAAGCAATTGGGCTCCGAATTGACTAATGATTCGACCAAACTTAAAGATAGACTTACTAGACGCAAATTCACTACTAGAATCCTCACTAGACTCGAACCCAGACTCTGACATGGAATGCTGATTCTATGTTTGACAACTCAAATGACTTGACACTCATCTTAATAAAACTCTTGTATCTCTAGTTATTTAACTCTCCTTTGGTATTGGTGTTCCATTTGAAAATATTATTAAGTCCCTCGTGTTCTAGTATGATCATGATAACATTTTTGTGTGTGTCCTCAAGGTTCGTATTGGCAAAGAGAAGCTTTAACAATAATTCAACCATCAAGGTGACCTAAATTTTCGGCATCTTCTTTGATTCCTGGTCATTTTCTCCTTCATCACTCAGCCAAGGAAAGAGGTTGAAAAAAATCTCTAGACCTATGTGCTTTAAATCGGTTTCTTGATCTGTGCAAGACTTTGGGAATCCATATAAGGGAAAATCATCTTCTTTTTAGATCCATCTTCCATTCATTGTATGCGAGATGACTATTTCTTGCTCTTACATTTCCCCTTCTTCTCTTGGATCCATCTTCCATTCATTGTAGACGAGTCTCACTTATGTAGCATATTTGGCCTTAGCTCATAGCTAATGTGGAACATGTTTTCACAAGTGGATTCCGTGAGAAAGGTTTGTTCTTAATCAGGTTGAATCTCTAATAATGGCTTGTTATTCTTGAATGTTGGTCGGATGGTAGGGTCAGTATGAATGACTAACACTACTTCTTCCTTAATTATCTTGACTTTTTGGTGTATTGTGGATGGTGCAACCTTCAAATTGTGGATCCAAAGCCTTTCTAGTAACATATTGAATGATTTTAGGACGTTCAAAACCTAGAATTCCATGTCCATAGAGAGAGGTTCGACAATAAGCTCCAATTTTACAAATCCCATAATGTTTCTTCTATTGTTGTCTTAGGTTCGAACTCGCTAAGTAAACGGCGCAAAAGTCTTCTCACTTCAACCTCAAACATTGTGTGGTCCTCAATGAATGAACGTTCAATGCCAAACCATTATCAACTAGTACCCTGGGCACTAATTTATGTAAATACTAAATAGTGATATGGAGCGGTTTATCATGATCAAATCCTCCAGCTAATATGTATTTGTGTGAGAAGGCAATTACACTATTCGGTTCTATCAGAGCTATCATTCCTATTAACTACTGCGGTGTAGTATCTGTGTATATATACGCTTTGTTGAGAGCATAGATTATGTTAGCATGCATTTTCTTTAATTGTTTCATTACAATATCTTCCTCGTATTCCTGTTTCTCGGGCCCATTCAGTATTTCCTTTTATCTTCCATGTATATCCTTTTTTAAACAGGGTGTGTGAGACTCGGACCCGTCTCTTTTTGAGACTTATACGTAAATGTTTTATTTTGCATATATTTGTTCGGTGTATGATTTATTCGCTTGAATGCATGTTTAAATTTATCTGAGCATGCAGGGTCGGTTTTCGGGGTTGTAGGGAGTTGCCGTGCGAATTTTAAAATTAAAAAAAAGATATTTTAGAGACCTATAAATATCGAAACTTAGATATTTTCTAAATAGATATTTTGAAAACTTAACTTCTAAATTTCCTTTAATTTTTTCTCTGCCTTCTCTCTAACTTCTTCGGGGCCCGGGGTTTGGTTTTTGACGGACCATCTGCTGATCTTTAGTATCAGCATCGAGAGCTACGCATCCATCTAGTCAAAATTTGATTCCGACGAAGCTCGAATTTGCACGTGAATCGAGACGTTGAGTTTTTGACCCCACGAGGTAGAATTTTAGATTCTACTATTGTATGAGGGATATGTATGTAATCTTATGTTGTTTCACCGTGTAAAAATGCATGAAAAGATGATTTGTGTTTTAGATCCAATTTTGGGTTAAAATCGTTTTTCGGCGTTCGGTTGGATGAAATCGAAACAGGGATGTTCCTTTCATGGTTTTATGATAGCCTTGAGCTCGGGTATGCTCGTAGGTATCAAAACGGGTATTTTTTAGGCTTGATATGAGATTTAAAAACCAAAATCGTAGCTCAAAAACATGATCTGGGTTGGTTCAGTCGACTGAACCCTTGAGTTCAGTCGACTGGACTTGGGAGGTCAGTCGATTGAAATGGCTTCTATTTTGGGTTCTCATTTCCAGTGTATTTTTCAATCGACTGGAGGGTGAGTCCAGTCTACTGAACCTGGCTTTTTTGGAAAATGATGTGTTTTGGTTCAAGCTTTCCTCGTGCGATGTTTGTTCGATATTTTTTTTTATGAGATTTTATGGTTTCAAAAAGGGTTACCAGAAGTTTTCAAAAGATGATTTGAAAATGGAGTTTTGGGAAAACGTGTTTGTTGAAAGTTTGGAGCTAGCCCTCGAGGTTGAGTCTCAACTTCTAAAACGTTTTGATAGAAATATGTGTTTACATGTTTTGATTTGATCTCCATGGTTCATGGATTGGATCATATATATATACATATTGTATATCTGCTTGTGGGTTGGTTTGAAATGTTATCCACATATGTACCGGGACAATTGATTTGTGAGTGAGCTTCCATTGCTCCTTAGTGAAAGTCCAAAAACGTGCCCAGTGTAGGTACCTACGTGCCTTCAGGTTAGTCCCCGTAAATGAGGTGGTTGGGTGCTTAGTACCCTCGGGCTGTGATCCCGTAAACTAAGTGGTTATCAGGTGCTTAGTACCTTCGGGGGCAGTCCCGTAAACTAAGTTTTACATTGTCGTAACTTCGTATAGAACTTGCCATTATCTAGCTGAACTTCAGTGGTTTAGGACTAGGATAATGGGCAGGAGTCTATAGCGGTTACCATGTCTGGTATGGCAGAGTCAGTACATAGGATCTCATTTATCTTGTCCCAAGTGGAGAATGTTGTTTTACTGCTTTCCCTTAATTGTGGCATGATAACTCTCAGGTTTATATGCATAGTTTCAATGATGAAAATGATAGTTTTCAGATAGAAAACTGGTGGTTTTTGTGGTCGAGGTAGCTCCCATCATATGATTGCATATCCTTCTTTACAGCTTTATAGTCTGTTTCTATTGAGCTTTGGCTCACGTGGTGGGATTTTCTAAAAAGTTTTTCAGGTGGACGTGAGGAGATGACCTAGATGCCCGTTGAGAAGGAAGACTAGTTGTAGTTTCTCCTGTATTGTACATATACCTCGACATGTGATGCATGTTTCAAAAGGTGGGTTTTGTACGCCTTTTGGCGATATACTTATTCATGTATGGGATTGTATGATTTACAGTTTTTATGAGAGTTGAACTGTGGGGATATTTATTTAAATGTTAGCTTTGATTTCTAGCTGTAAAACCTATTTTCTTAAATGGGTGTTTTGGTGGGCTTTCGCGTGACCCAGATGTTTGGGGCGTGACAACTTGGTATGATAGCTCTGGGTTCGAATACCTATGAGCCATGAAAAAGAGGGTACATCACCTGGTGAGGATGCATGTGTGCTTGATTGCATGTGTTCAAGAGTTTTCTTACATAAGCATGATAGCTTGTTTAGCTAGTGGTGTATACGTGGGTATGGAGGTTAGACCTTAGAAATGATTAGTCTTGCCTTTGGGCATTTCGATTCACATACTTGGGAGCCATGTTAGAGACGCGTTTCGCAGACATGATTTCTAGCAAGGACTCTAAGTAGGTTATTTAGATGCATGAGTCCTTCTTGTCGGTTCTCCTCGATATGTGAGATGTGATGACATGATACTACGTGGCTATGTGTTAGCATGCTTATCTATTTTTTACGTTAGCAATAACATGTTGTATGGATTCTGATCCTGTTATGTTGCTTTCGTATAGAGTTATGTCCACGCAGGGAGGACGAGGCTGTGGTCGAGGCCGTAGCCGTGGTTCTGGCTGAAGGGACGTTCCAGTCCTAGATATTGGGGATGCTAATGCACCCCAAGGACCTGTTGCTGTGAGAGATCTGCTGCGTGAGATGGTCGGCTCCATCCGGCAACTGGCTGAGGCCACTAGGGGAAGGGAGAGTGTACCTGAGGCAAGGGCGACGATTGCGATGCGTGAGTTTTGTCGTTTAGACCGTCCTACCTTTTTTGGGAATCCCAATCCCACGGTTGCCACTAAGTGGCTAGAGCTCATTTGTAGAATCCTTGATTCGCTTCAGATTGAGGAAGATGATTTGAGGATTATATGTGTTTCCTTCCAGCTAAGAGGGAGTGCTCATATGTGGTGGAAGTTTGCCAAGACCACAGTGGCAGGCACTTGGGACGCGTTCACGAAGGTATTTATGAAGAAATACTTCCCAGCGACTCTGAGGGATTGCTATAGAGAGGACTTCCTATTTCTGACGCAGGGGACGATAACAGTGCTTGAGTACGAGGCTGAGTTCACTAGCATATCTCGATTTGCTCAGAAGATTATACCTACTGCCGAGTTCCATGCGAAGCGGTTCGAGAAGGGTTTAAGGCCCGCTATCCGAGACATAGTGGCAGCATTTAGGATGCAGGTCTTTACAGAGTTGGTGGAGACTGCTATGAAAGTGGAGAATACTCTGAACGAGACGCGCAGAGACAGGAATAGTAGGGGTCAGTCAAATGGGGGACGCACACAGTTCCAGGGATGCAGGGACAAGCGTCGGCGGACATCTGGTCTGAGTTCGCACCCAGTGGGGTTGTATCCGCCACAGTCTTCTGCATCCATGCCTCCTGTAGCTTCAACGAAAAGGTCAGACCAGAGAGGGCCTCTTTGTCATAGATGCCAGCGGCCAGGACATCGTGCGGCTGAGTGCAGGATTGCAGCGCTTGTTTAGGCACAACCACAGTCGCAGGCTCAAGGAAGAGGGCCAGTGATATGTTTTAAGTGCGGCCAGTTTGGGCATATCCGTAGGGACTGCCCCAGAGGAGGGAGTATGCGGAGTACATCAGGCGCATTAGATGTTCCATCTGGCAAGGGACGATAGACGTATCTGCAGTCGAGAGCTCAGACGTTCAGAATTACAGAGGGGGATGCATCAGTGCAGTCAGGTAAACACTTGGCAGTTCAGAGCCGCAGCAGACCAGCCAGAGCTTATGTTCTTGCAGATCCTAGTTCTTCCAGAGCACCGGTCGCACCCGATGCAGCTGCTACTACCTCCGTGATCAGAGGTACTCTTCTAGTCTTTAGATCATGGGCTAGTGTTCTTATCGACACTGGAGTATCACATTCATTTATATCTGTTGCTTTCGCATCTGTATTGGGATTACAAATGCACTGGTTGAATGGTACAATGTGCGTGGAGACCCCAGTGAGTGGGAGTGTGAATTTGAATCTTGTATGTAGATCCTGCGTGTTGGAGGTCGTCGGTCGTTATTTAAAGTTTTACCTTGTTATCCTAGACATGACCGCATTTGATGTCATCTTAGAGATGGACTGGCTGACCACCTATCATGCCTTCATCGATTGCGATCGATGGAGGGTAACGATTTGTACCCCGGCGGGAGATTACTTTTGTTTTGTGGGAGACCGGGAAGAGGGTTTGAGGTCTATGCCAGGCGTTGTGCGGAACCACGGTAACCTGGGTTTCCTTTTCTCAACTCTCATGTTGGATGAGGACGATGGAGTTCGAGGAAAGTTACCTTCGGTGGTGTTCAACTATCCTGATGTATTTCCAGATGATTTGTATGAGTTGCCACTGAGCCGTGAGATAAAGTTCTCTATTGATTTAGTTCCCAGAGCTGCTCCCATATCTATACCATCCTCTCGCTTTTCACCCGCTGAGTTATGTGAACTCAAGGTACAGTTACAAGAGTTGCTAGACATAAGGTTTATACGTCCGAGTACTTTGCCGTGGGGGGCTCCTGCTCTTTTCGCAAAGAAGGATGGATCCTTACGTCTATGTATCGATTATAGGAAACTGAATCAGGTGACAGTGAAGAATAGATATCCGATGCCGATGATAGACGACTTGTTTGATCAACTACAGGGTTCGAGTTGCTTCTCAAAGATTGACTTGCGATCAGGATATCACCAGCTAAGGATTAGGGACGAGGACACAGCTAAGACCGCCTTCTGAACTCGCTATGGTCACTATGAGTTTCTGGTTATGCCATTCGGTATAACGAACGCGCCAGCTATGTTCATGGGTTTGATGAACCAGATCTTTCATCCTTACTTGGACAGTTTTGTGGTAGTATTTGTGGATGATATTATGATATATTCACCCACTAGGGAGGCACACGAGGATCACCTGCGGATCATCCTATAGACTTTGAGAGAGCATCGCTTGTATGCGAAGTACGAGAAGTGCGAGTCTTGGATGACTGGGGTGAGATTTTTAGGACACGTAGTGTCAACAGGCGGAGTAGCAGTGGATTCGTCGAAGACAGATGCGGTGACCGGCTGGGAGCTGTGGCTTTTGGATTTGGGGGTTAAAAATGAGAGAATTCAAAGATGTTTTGAAAAAAATTTTAAACACCTTGAAAACTAAATTTTGAAAACCCATTTTGTTAAAAATAAAGTCGCAACTTAGTTTTTGAGAAAAACTAAAAAAACAAAATTTGCAACTGATCTTGAAAACGTTAACCAGAGAAAAAGAGTTCGGGGGCTAAGGTACGAATCGAAAAAAGTGTTAGGCACCCCGTTTGCCTAACTATAAGATTGGCCTCTACTAATCATCATTGGTTCTTTAATATGATTTCTCAAATGCATGCAAATAAAGAAAATAGAGGTGAATAGAGAACATTCAAAATCAAGTATAGAAAATACATAAAATATGTACATAACACTCAAAAACAAGTAAGTGTCAAAAGAAAAATTTTAAATCTTATAACATGCAATTTCTATCTAAATGTTACATGAAACGCATACCTATATGCATATTATTGAATTATCTAAAAGTATGTACAAATCTTACGTTAAAGACTAACCAAAATAATAAAATCTAATAACAAATATTTTATGTATTAACAAGCAAATATTTGAAACTCTAAT